>JASAOD010002004.1:0-258856 GCA_030849845.1 Crithidia brevicula | reverse complement strand
GTATCACGAACACGCGGGCAACGGAGGAAAAAGAAAAAAACAAGGAGAAAAGAAACAACCTCAACACACACACAGATGAATCTGATGAAGAACAGATCAATCGAATACTCACTGATCTCCACAAAGCAAGAAACAATCGCATGGTGGAAATAAAAGCAAGCGGAAAACCACGCAACGCCAGAGCGAACAACAGTTTTAGGGAGGAAAAAAAGAGAAAAAAAAAACATGAAAGTCAGCAATCAACTACATGTAGTGATACAGCACATATATATGCACAAATATATATTCCAGCTGACATTCTCGCACTTCACAGGACAGCTGTGCTTGAAATACCACCTGCATGTTCCCTCGTTCTAACAACACTGGCAGCGCTGCCCTCTTTTCTCTTTCTTTCTTTTTCTTGCTGAGGAGAATTAAAGAGCAGCTTTAGAAAAAAGGAAGAGAAAGAAGAAAGCGTAGGCTCCTCTCTCTCTCTTCCCAAGGAGCGTACCTGCAATGTTGAAAAAGGGGGAAGAGGGGGTGAAAAACAAAAATAATTATCAAAAAACGACGAGACGAAAGGTAGCGAGCTACGCATCCTCCTCACCATCCTCCTCCACCACCTCCTCTACTAGATAAATGCCCACAATCGCACGTAGCAGTACCTCGGCGGAGCACTCGAAGCACGCACCCCAACGACACGGATCCCCCTCCAGCAGCTGCACCGAGCCCACGCTGTTCTCCGGAGCGCCGGGCACCACCAGCGGTGCCTTGTGCGGCTCACCATCCTCCTCGTCATCCTCGCCAACGACGTGCACGCGGTTCACCACGCCCACCGATGTCCCCGGCACGCCGTGCAGCACGCCGGTGTCGTAGGCCACCAACGAGATGGTCAGCAGCCCGCTCACGCCACTGCAGGCGCGCAGGAGAGAGAGGGGGTCCTTGTGCGCTGCATCGTCGCCCTTCAACACGTCCACAGCGCGGAGGGGCAGCTTTAAGGTGGCGAAGGCGTTGTTGGCGATGCTCACCACGTCCTGGCTATCCACGGGCTGCGTCCGCCAGTCATGCACACTGAAGGACGGCAGGGCATAGAGGAAATCTTCGCCGGAGAAGATGTTATTGTACCGCTTGTACTTGCGCTTCTCATCCTCCTCAAAGCTCAGCGGGGCACCGCCCAGCAAGGTGGGGATTTCGATGTTCATCATCATCTCCGTTGCCGCCAGCGCCAGGCACGAGCACGCGGCGGAGAAGATCGGCTTGAAGGGGTGGTGGACGAGCGCGTGCGCCATGTCGTAACCCTTCACGTTTTCGAACGTGCTCTCTTGTGACACCCCCGTCGTCAGCAAAATCGTACCGCGTGCGCGGAGGTCGATGTGGTCCCAGCTGCACACCGCACTGAAGAGCACGCTGAGGGGGCAGGCGAGGGTGCGGTAGAAGGAGGACGGGTTGGCGTCCGACAGCACGACCATCTTGGTGGCTGCCTCGTAGTCCATGACGAAGGCAAAGTTGCTCCCGCTACTGCCGTTCCACACCGCAGGGTCGGAGGCCACGACGTCCATGTCGTACTTGACGATGAGCTTCCGCTTGGACGGCTCGGCCAGGACGTACTGGATGGCCTCCATCAGGTCCTGCTCGGTGCGCAGCTTGTAGTCTGATGGTTGGCTGCCCGACGCGCCACTGCCCCCGTCCTCCCCCGCACCGATCGTGGGCGGTGGGTTGCCCTCGTAGTAGTCGTAGTGCGTCGTCTTCACGCTCACCGCGTCGTCGAGGGCGTAGTGGGAGTAGTTAAAGATCACAAACGCGGCCGCCTCCAGCGGCATGTCGTGTGAGAGGAAGTACGAAATGTGGAACCCGGAGAAGTTAAGAAAGCGCTCCACGTTGGTGCCCGGGAAGCCCAGCCGCTCCACCGCGTCGGCCAGCACCGTCACCGGGTACGGCTTCCCCGGGTACTCGAAGCGCTGGTACTTCGTCGGCGCTGGCGGGGGCAGGAAGTACTTTGCGCATTGCAGCACGCTGTCTTGGAACTGCTTGCAGTTGAGTGCCTTGATCACCTTCTTGTCCTTCGACGCCACCATGTAGCCGTAGCCCATCACCGCGTTATAGAGCCGGGTAAGCGGGATGTGCCACGTCTTACGGAAGCGCTTCACGTTCACGTCGGCCAGCCGCACCATCCCGCGCTCCTCGTCCAGGCCTATTACAATGGCGAAGTGTGCCGGCTCGCTGCGGCTGTCGATGCGCACGTTCAGGCCAATGTTCACGTCGAAGCTGACGAGCATAACGCTTTGCGATTTGACCACCAGCTGCAGATGGTTGAGAAACTCCGTGTCCGTGATGTTCGGCTGCCCATCCGCGGCACCGTCGCGACGTGCCGGCAAGACAAGGCCGATGCGCACCTCTTGATGAATCTGCAGCTGCTGGAGAAAGAGGTGGTACCACACGTAGGCGGTGGCGATGGAGGACTTGTTGCTGGCGCCGACGATCATCGACAGCGGCAGCCGCAGCTGTTGGCAGATCTTCGTGAGAGGAATGCCGCGCAGCTTCACATCGCAGACGTTGGCCTTGCTGAGCAGGTTGCGACTGCTCTGCTTCCGTCGCGCGTTGTCGCTGAGCAGGAAAGTGACGGAGAGGTGGTGCAGGATGGCAAGGCCCAGCACGTGCGGCGCGATCTTCACGTCGAGCACGCTCGTCATCAACCCGCCAGCGCTGCTGCCGTCCAGCACAAAGAGCGGGAAAATCGGCGGCACCTTCAGGACGAAATCCGCGCTGGTGAAGACGCGCACGAAGCCGCGGGAGAGCATCGTGTAGGGGTCGGCACGGTTGACCGACTCGTAGAGCACCTGCAGGCTCACCGTTTGCTGCTCCAGCACCAAGTTGGCAAAAGCGCCCTCGAAGCGGCGCACCTTCACCGCCTCCTCGTCCCCCCCGTCCTCGTCGTCCGGGAAGTTCAGCGGGTACTGCTCCTTGCAGAGGTAGGGAGTGAGGATGGTCACCGTGTGCTTGACCGGGTCGAAGCTCTGCAGCATGCCGAAATGTCCAAAAGACTTGCGCACGTACCGCGCAGACTGCATCACCGCCTCAATCTCCTCCTCGGTCTCGCACATGTTGCTGCGCAGCCGGAGCTGGGCCTGCTCCATCACGTAGGGGTCGAAGTTGAAGATGTACGTCGACTTCTCTTCCGACAGGTGCTGCATCAGCTCCTTGCGAAACTCGACAAGGCTAGAGATGGGGGCGTGCTCGCCCATGCCGTTCACGGTGTCCTCCGCCTCCGGGTCCAGCACCTCTGTGTCAAAGGTGGCCGTCTCACAGTGGATGTGCTGCAGCTCCTTCAGCTCCTCCTCGCTGAGGTACTTCGCGGCCTCCTCGTCCTCGTCGAATTCGTCCGCCAAGCACTCACCGTTGGACGCCGTGGTGCGGTGAAACCGGGTGTGGATGTAGTCGTTGGTCACATCGAACAACTCAGACAGCGTAACGGTTGGGAGGGAGATGTAGTGCACGCCCATGTGGTTGGCCCGAAGCAACTTCTCGATTGGGGTGGGCACACCAGAGACGAAGCTGATGGCCAGGGCAGCGCAGCAGAGCCACGAGCACGGGGCACCGGGCAGCACAATTTTCTCCACGTCTTGCTTGTCGAAGACACCCTCCTCGGTGTGCGGCAGAACATCGCTGAAGCGCGGAATCGGCGCAAAGAAGTTCTCGCGGACGTGCTTGATCGCGTAGCTCTTGCGGCGCGTGGCATCATCCATGCCATCCACGGCCTTCGCGTTGTCCACTTCGGTGTTCAGGTCCTCCGGGGGCATCGCACCGCTCAGCGACGCCTCCAGCGACTCACGCCGGTGCTGACGCCCGACGGCGAAGACCTGGCCAGGCTCCGTGACAGACCTCTCCCCAAAGCCAGCGGATGCGGTAGCACGCGAGGGGGCTGTGGAGACAGAGGCACTAAGCGTTGGGCTGAAGGGGGCGTTGGCGCCGTTTTGTCCATCGTAGCTCATCCTGATCCCACGCCGTCCGCCACCTCCGCCGCCAGCGCCAGCAGCACCTGCCGGCTTCTTGAACCCGATTCCCTGCCGCATTGCCGCCCCCTCCTTCCGTGCTGCTGCGTTGGAAATGAGCGAGGGTCCTTCGGGGGCTACCGCCGCTGGGGGCGGCCGCTTGGGCTTCACAAAACTGCGCTGCGCCGCGGCGGGCAGGTAGCTGCCGCCGTCCTGCCCCTCGTCATCGCTGCTGTCGGAATCGTCGGAGCCACTGCTGTCCTCGGGGGTCTCCACCATGTTGCTCTCGTCAATCGAGAAGCGGGGGCGCGACGGAAACTTCCCTTCCGCCAGTGACGGGGCAGCAGCAGCAGCAACAGCAGCAGCAGCCGGTGCTGGAGCGGCCTTCGCGAACTTCACAGCGGAGGGTGGCGGCGACGGCGTCTGCACGCTCACGTGCTCCGCACCGCCGGCCCGGTGCGGCTTGGCTGTGGGCGACTCGCCGGGTTTGACCAGAAGCGGCTCAGCGGGTTTGTGTATGGGTTTAAGATGATGATTGGCACCCACAGCGTTGCCGCCCGCCGGTGCCGACGACACGGACGGTAGGGGGGACGCACGGCGGAAGCCAATTCGCCCACTGGACGCAGCAGCACCATCACCACCAGCTGCGTTGGCCGATCCGATGCGACTTCCATTGCTGGTCAGCGAGTCCGAGAAGACATTCGAAGGCGGCGGCGGTGTGGTGGTGGTGGTGGTGGTGGTGGCGGTCGGTGTCGATGCAGCCACGGCGGACTTGTGCTGCAACTCCTCGTGCATCTTGTTGAGCTTGTCCTCGATGGCCTTGAGCTGCGCCGCCGTCTTCTCGTAGGCCACGTGCACCGCCTCCACCGCGGCATGGTCACTGCTGAAGGAGCCACGAGACGGCTGCGGCAGTTTGGGTGCGATGGTCGGGGACGTTGTCGCGCTGGGCGGCGACCGGTGGGTGGTGCCGATGGAGGCGACACGGGATGTTGGGTTGAGCGTGACACGGGGCATGTGCCGCATGTGTGCGCCGACGGATGGTGTTGTCTTTGGCGGAGGGGTGGTCGTGCCAGGGGTGCGGCCCGTGGCACGTCCGTTGCTGACGCCACTCATCGGCGGTCGGCTCGGGGTTGTTTGGGAGACGCTATACGACATGATGCACTACTCCGTCGAAGCGAGAGAGGCTGAGGCCGGGATGAGGCGTGGGCGTACTCCGCTTGTTCCTTTTGTTATGTTATTTCTTTCTTTTTGTTGTCGTTTCGTTTCCCGTGTGCCGTGATGACTTGCTTCGACGAGGGAAGGAAGGACAACACAGACACAAACGACTTTGGCAAAAAAAAAAACCAGTGTTCTGGTCAGACACGCAGAGCTTAATCTCTAGCGGTGATGAGTGGATGTGTTGTTCCTTTCTTTTTAGCTATGGTACATACAATGGAGAGGACTAACGATGGCTTTCGGTTTTTTTTTTTCCTCTATCTGTCCCTTTGTTTGAATTAAGGCGGCAAAGGAAGGAAACAAATCGTATATGTTTCACGCGGACGCTGAAGTGGCTTCAAGGGTCGTGTATGGACCAGCAGCAACGAGCGTGGGGGCTCCTTTCGAGAAAGCAACGTGGTCTTCACTCACTGCGCCGTCAGCAGAAACACTGGAGGTTCGTATGCTTTGTGGGACTTTGTGTTCTCGTCGTCCCTCGTATTTGAGAGCGCGGTAACTTTTGCCTCGCCTATATTGTCGATGGACACTTTAAAAAAAAAAAAAAGAGAAAGCCTCGAACGACAAGAATGAGCGAGAGAAGAAGAGAGAGAAGAAAGAAATGCACGCGGTCAATGGCGGCGCAACCACTACACGGTTGAAAAGGACAGGAGGCAAGGTATAGTGAGAGAAGGAGAACAGAGGTAAGTGGGAAGAAGAAATTTGAGTTGAGAAACCAAAAACCAGAGAAGCTCTGAAAAAGAAAGACAAAAGGGCGAGAAATGTGTTCCCGTACGTCGGCAGAAGCACGTTGTTTTGGTGTGTTGGAGTGCGTTTGCCGGCGTGCCACACACATTCTTTTTTAACTTTCCGCGCAAAGCCAACACACCCAGTTGCCACACCACATTGCTGCGGATGACAGCAAAACGCAGCACCCGCACCATCACGGTCTGAATCGAAAAAAAGATGATCGCACTTAGGTGTGCACATCGATGCCTTACCAATCCGCTATTCAAGTACTGCATTTTTTTTGTTGTTGTTGTTTTTCTTTTTTTGTTATTTTTGTTTCTTTCTTATTTTTTTGTTTTTCTAACATGTACTGTGTGTGTTGTAGCTCACATCACCTTACCGGTGAGGACGACGTTGTAGGCCAGCCACAACACCGCGCAGAGAAGACCGAAGGCGTTCATTACCAAAAACACCTCCTGCAGCGTCTCCCACCACGACCGACGCCCCGTGACATCACCCGACCCACTCATGCGCCGCTGCCACTCCTCCTGCCCATCGGCTGCGCTGCACAAGATCACGTCCGCCACCACGGCGTAGGTGCGCGGCGAGAGCCACGACGCAGCGGCCAGCGATCGACGAGACCTCGATGCCTCCGTCACCTCCGTGGCAGCAGCAGGAGCCGCGGAAGAGGCATCCGAGTGGGCGGCGGTAAGGCTGAGCCCCGCCGCGGATGCATCGGGGTTTGCGCTTGCTGCTGCCGCACCGTCCTCCGTACGGCCGTGTGTGTGGCGACGACGCATGCCTGTGCGTTCTCCAACAGTAGAGGACGCGTTGGTGGCGGTGCTCAGCGCCTCGCCCTGGACATCGTGCTGCTGCACGACGGCATCCATATCCGCCGACCCAGCGGCAGTGGTCGCATCGGTGCACGCAGCATCTCCCGCCGCAGCCGCGTTGGTGGGCTCAACGGCACCCACCACCGGGCAGGCGTAGAGCAGCAGATTTGCGTCGTACCGCTCCTTGTCCACGTCGTAGTAGTCCTTCAACACGCGGTGCAGCGTGAAGCCGCGACGTGCGTAAAGCTGAGTTGCTTTCATATTTCCTGGCAGGCAGTGCAGCCACACCTCTCGCAGGCCCGTCTGCACCTTAAAGTGTTTGGCTTCGCGCCGCACCTCGTCGGCCTCCTCGTCCGTCAGGGAGTCCGGCGCCAGGCGATCACGAAAGCGCTGGGCGTCGACCTCGGCATCGGTCAAGCCGCGCTCACGCAGGCGCTGACGTGCTCGTCGATCCTCCCACCATATCACCGCCTCGGGAACGTAGGCGGAGACGAGCTGCTGCAGCATTGTAAAGAACGATGCGCTCTTTGCAGCCGCAGATCCTGTCGTGTCCGTTGAGCCATGAGACGAGGCAGCAGCAGCGGCGGCGATAGGCGCCTCGTGGTCGCGGCTGCCCTTCCCTGCACGGCTTCCCGTTTCATCGTGCAGCGCGCTGCGCTTCTTCAGCTGCGCCGCCGCCAGCATCGCGATTAACTTGCGCTCGTCGTAGTGGAGGTAATCCCTGGCGTAGAGGGGGCGCTGCAGTGTGACATATGCGAGGAAGCGCCGCAGCAACTCGCTGCCCAGCCCGCAGCGCTGCCATCGCGGATCTACAACGAAGGAGCCGATGTAGCACGTAGGGTTGGTAAAGAGGTGGCCGGCGTCGTGGCGGGCGTAGGCGCACTGGCCCAAAATGAATCCCACCACCTCCGTGTACGTGCTGCCCCCCTCGCCGCTGTCGCCGTGCGTCGCGTCAGCTAACCGCGTTGCCGTCTCGCGTTTGCGCTGGGCGATGTACTCGAGCTCCGTCAGTGCGCTGTCCACCTGCGCGCGCTCGGCAATGACGTCTGCCGTGAGGGCACGCTGCGAGGCGGACGGGGGCACTGGCCGAGGCCCCGCCGCTGCCTCTTGCGGGGACGCCGGTGTGTAGCCAGGAAACCATGATAGAGGGATGTCATCGCTGTTGGCCTTCTCGGCGGTGTCCGTGAGCTTCGCAAACGTGTCTGGGGTGACGGTGGCGACGAGCGCCATGCACGCGTCGTGGTCAAGAAGCCACTCGTAGTAAGACGGACCGTAGCTTAAAGGGAAGGCATCCTCGTGCATCTCGTACACGCGGCGCAGGTCGGCCACCTCGAAGCCCCACCGGAGACGCACGTCGACAGAAGACGGTGGTGCAGGCTGAGACATACGCTGCTGTGCCGGCCCCTCCGCAGTCTCCCCGTTCTGGTCCGTGCTCGTTGCGCCAGGCGTCGGCGGGGCGGCCTTGTAGTTTCCCTGATTGTTCTCCTTCTGCGCATCATCATCCTCATGGGCGGGATGAGCAGGTGCGGTGGCATGCCTCGCGTTGGCAACATCATCGTCGCATTCATCGCGCAAACGTTCCGCAAAGGTGGACGGCGTGGGAGAAGACGCGGCCGGGCTGCGACGGCGCGGTGCCACGGGCTCACTCGGAGAGGCGGAGGCTGACGGGGGCGGCGGCGTCGATCCACTCACGCGAACGGCTAAGTGCACAAGTTCGGGCTGGGGGTAACACCGGTACACCTTGACTGTCTCCACGTCCGCGGACGTGTCTGTCGTGGGCGAGGCAGCACTCATTATTAAAAAGGTGTTTCTCTTCTTTTTTTTTTTCGTATTTTGTCTTCTACAGTAAAAACTCTTTGGCCGCAGCACAGGAAGTGGGTATTACAAGGAAGAGAGGATGCAAAGGACTAAAAAGACGAGCGCTCTAGTTGTTCCCTAATGTGTGTATGTGTCTGTGCTGAAGAGTAGAACACGGAGCACGTGTTGTGTCAGCGATGCATCCGATGGTATGCGGACGAGTAAGAAGAAAGAAGAAGTAGTGGCAAAGGTGTGAGGCGTGGCAAATGGAAGGGAAAGATGAAGCATCCTGCGTACGTGTTGAAGAGGGCATTCGTGAAAACGGCAAAAATGCATAATGTTCTCTCTCCAAAAGACAAACAACAGCCCTCTCTGTGTCGCGTGCCTCGGCCAGGAGCATAAAACACAACAAGAGTGCTCTTCGACAGCGGGAACAGCACAGAAAAGATACGCGCACTGCAACAGCAAAGGCTTGACGAGGCAGGAAAGCAAAGCTGATCAACGAGTACAATCGCCCTTTCTTACATCTCTTTCACACACCTACATCCACAAAGATCGGCAGATGGCTCTCCCTCCTTTTCCCTCGACTGTGTTTAGACCGTTGCGATGGTCAAGATCGGGAACGTTCACATCTGTTTTTGTTTTCAATTTCCTGCTGTGTGTAATAATTAGTTTTCCTTCTCTGAAGTTGTTATGCGAACCTCTCCCAGCATAGTGCTCTGCTTTTTCAACAGAAAGCGAAGCACATCTTCTTTCGTGGAGAGGAGGGAGAGAAAAGGAAAGAAAAGTCAAAACCAATTATGTTTTTGATGTCGTCTGTGTCACCGGACGGAGATGCAAAAAAAAAAAAAAAAAATCACGAGCGTCAGGGAATAGAATTCCAGAAAAACAAGCAGCGAGTTTGCAATAACAGAGAAGGCATGGAAGCTACACATCACAGAAGCATACAAAATCAAAAACAAAAATACACAGAGCGCACCGGAGGGCTGCAGACACAAAAACTAAGTCAAGGCCTGCACAAAAGATAAGAGAACAGTATGCGAACATGAGCCCTAGTCATCTCTCTCTTTCTCCCCCTCAAATGTGCTTCCGTGAATTCAGTGGTGCTTTGTGCTTCTGCGCATGTGTTTTCTCGCTAACTGTAAAGGACACAGCCCTCCCTTTTTGATCGGGCGTCAGCTGCTTTCTCTCAACGTACTTTTTTGTTGGTCTCTGTTGCGCAGTCTCTGCTTTTTTATATATAACTCATCTGAGTACAGAAAAAAAACACGAGGGCAGCTTCAAGATGACACGCGCGTCAATGCTCGCTCGTGCACTCCTCTGTACCTCCCCAAACAATCGTCATAGCGCTCTCACCCTCTCGCACGGGAAGCAAGTTGGAAACGAGAAGACATCGGCCAAGGCGAGATAACTTGTCACAAGTGACAGAAGAAAGAAGAAGAGGTGCGGCCGTCCCAGAGAAAAGGAAAAACAATTCACAAGACACTCGCCGCCGCCGTCGTCATCGGCG
Organism: Crithidia brevicula; assembly: GCA_030849845.1. NCBI lineage: Eukaryota > Euglenozoa > Kinetoplastea > Trypanosomatida > Trypanosomatidae > Crithidia > Crithidia brevicula. The sequence goes on along the minus strand of JASAOD010002004.1, from coordinate 248,828 downwards.
ACTTGCTAACGAAACTCTGTCGCCACTTCCGTAAAATGACATGATAGAGACGGAAAAAGAATACTAATTTATTTTAAAAAGGTAAAAAAAAAAAAAAGGAAAAATGTCAGAATACATATCTTTGTTTGTTCGTTCGTTTAATGTTGTACGAAAGAGAGAAAGGGGATTAATTTTTTTTACAAAAGAGAAGGCTGCGCATCAGCGCCGTGGACATCACAAGGTGTTAATCCACCACGCACACACACACACACACACACACACACGTAAAAAAAAAATAAGGTGTGCGGACGGGCACGTACCTTGACAGGGTTGAGACCAAAAGAGACGTGTCACACGGAGGCAATCCTCGATGAGAAGTGCTCCGTTTGTTGCTACGTTTGATTCGCCATTTTTTGAGATCAAGCTCCCTTGACGTAGCATCCTCCTCTTTTTTTGTGTGTGTGTGCGTGAGAGTGTGTGTGTGCGGCTGAATACGTAATGATGTTGCTGCTTCGCCCAGCGAGCATTGACACAATTGGAAGGAAGAGGCGAGAAAGATAGGAGAAACGAAGACGGCACAGAGCACACCGACATATCAGGCGAGGAATGCTGAGTGTCTCAACAAGAAACGGCTGAATTTGCCAGGGCATCGTTGTTGCTGCTTCGCCTCCTCCCTCACCGTCCTTATTTGTGATCACACACTCGCATGTACCTCACCGACTTTTTCCTGCGGCATTTCGGGTCGCAGACAGATACACACACACAAACACACACTTGAAAAGGAAAAAGATCTTCGTGTGTAACACAAAAGTTACAGAGACCAACACCTCTTTGTCTTTTTCTTTTGCTGGCTAGCTGCCTTGCCGTGTAAAAAAAAAATCATATATTGCAACGAACGAGGCTGTGCCTTCTCGGGGAAAGGCACAGTGCGACCAAGCGAGCGTTCAAGAAAATGTGATGACGCCGTCATCCATGGCACATGTGTGAACGTGCGAGGAGACGGGTAAAAAAAAAAAAAAGAAGAAGCTTCTCATCTACACGCACGAAACCTGGCGACACAACGGGGGAAAAAAAAATCTGACACTTCCGAGTTGTTTTTTTTCAAAAGCATAAAGCTGAACTTTGTTAATGTTGATAAGCTGATTTGTAATCTTTTCCTTTTTCCTTTAGGCGTCTGGAATTATACATGCGTGTGTGTGTGTTTGTGTGTGGTGGGTATCTGTAAATCTTTTGAGAACTTGACATCCTGCTTCCGATACAGGCGCACCTCATCCTACGCGGACTTCTGAGCCGCCTTGCTCTGCTTCATCTGGCGCGAGACGTACTCGATCGTGAAGAAGCACAGAATGGTGTGCATGGCGCAGCGGCAGAAGTAGGGGAAGAAGGCATCGTACATGGCCAATACGCCCTCCTCCTTCGCAATACGGCCAATGCACTGCACAACGTTATGGTACTTCTTCTCCACGCCCGCACCCAGCTTCGCCTCAGCCGACATCCGCACACGCGCCACCTCTACCGGCATTGTGACGGCACTGTAGATCAGGGCGGTGATGGCGCTCGCGATGTTCACGACAAGGTTGTCATTCAGCGGCGAGGGACGGGTCACGTTGCGCTTGCGCAGCATCGTCAGCACCTGGTCGTGCACGGCCACCTGTGAGATACCCACCAGCGCCGCGCGAGAGCCGAGGGCACCGAAGCCGCTCCAGAGTCCACTCAGGCCACGACTATTCAGTACGCTGTTCAGCGCACCGAGAATGGACACCTTGCCGGCCCCCTTGTTGGTTGTCTGCAGCACCAAACACACCTCCACGGGGGAGGACAGGAAAGACGCAAAGACACCAGCGGAGGCACCGGCCAGGGCACGGTCCAGCACTGTCGCACCGGACGGATCTGCGGACTTCTTCAATCCCATCGCCACTTCGCCACGGAGAATGCCATCGCGGAAGATGGGGTAGCAGCCAAGACGTGCGGTGGTGTAGACAACCTGGCGCATGAGACCGCTGGACAGGCCCGTGTAAAAGCCTTTCTTCGCCGTTGCTTTCAGCGAGGTGAGCTGGCTTTGGCCGGGTGGTGCCATCATCACGGTGTTCTTCCACATCTCAAAAGGGTGGGTGAAGCACCAGGCGAACATGCCGGCACCACCCGAGATGCCGAGTGTCTGCCACCGCGGGATCGGTGGGGCGACTGCGGCCACCTTCTTCGGGGCCGGAAGGCTTGCAGCTGCGGACTCCTGAGACATGGTAGCGACTAGGAAGGATTCAGAGGACCGGGTGGTACTAAAGGAAGAGAAGAAGAGAGAGATGAAAAAAAAATCTTTTGATTAGTGCGGTAATGAGGATGAATACGTTGAGCTGTATATATATATTTGCAAATAGAGAAAGGGAATTAAATCAGGTCTTCAGTATATCAGATGCAGCGCACATAACGTGAAAATGTGTATGGTTTTATGTATGTATTGTGACAGTCGTGTAGTGGACAAATATAATTGCATTACAGTGCCACGATGATTGCCGGGAAGAGAAAAAGACGCCAAGAGGGAAAGAACAGATGAGTTGAATCACAGAGGAAGTGGAGAGGGAGTATAATAATGATAATAAAGGTGAAGCCTTTCTTCCTCCATCCAACAATGAACACACGCAGACAAGAGAAAGGAGGATTAAAGCGAAGGTTGGGGAGTTTCTCCGTCCAACACCTTTCTCTTTTTTTTCTACCCGCGACGTTGCGGAGAGGAAGATGAAAAAGCGCAAACGACTGTATGTTTTGTTTTGTTTTAATTTTTTTTTGGCTTTCTACATGCGCAGTGGCCTCTGCTCTTCACAGGATCTATGCGACACGCATGGTATTCTATAAGTAGACTGCGTCCTTCGATTCAACTCCTCGTTTTGCTCATATTCTTCTTTACTTATTAACCTTTTTTTTTCTTTCGCACAGATGAGTGCTAAAGAAGTCGATCTCAAGAAAAAGCGATGTAAACCAAAAAAAAAAAGACGGAGGAGAAACGCGAGTTGCTATTTTTTCTTTTCGTTATATGTTCGTTGAGATATTCACTGTTGGGTGTGGTCAGCCTCGTGGATGAGTCAATTTCCAATCCTTTTGACGCCACATGGCCCAAGCCTCATAAGCCGTAGTTCCGCTTACCAAAATGTGTGTAAGAAATAAAACGAATAAAAGAAAAAGAGCCCTGGGGAACACAACACGTAAACCTCAAGGGTTTTCTTTCTTTCTTTTTTTTTCCGGGAGAGAAATCAAAGAATTGGGAAACGACCCTGCAGAGCATTCATCTTCCGCTTGGCAAGCGATCCAATGTAGTGGTCGCCGAAGCGTCGCACCAACAAAACAGCTTAAAATTATATATAACACGAGCTCATAATTTTTGCTTCACAATTTGTTTTGCCGTAAGCACTTCCGAGAAATGGTAGCCGAAACAACAAAGGAAAGCCACGCCAAAGATGAGAAAAAAAAAAAAGCGCTAGAGGATCCAGCCAAAGACGCGTTAACAGCGAAAAGAACACCTCTGTGCCTCGCCGTAACGTCACAATCCTTAGAACTGAGTCTTTGGAGTGACGATTGCGAACAAAACCGAAAAAAGGGAAAAGAAAAAAAGCTATTGGCGTTTGCGTTTGTCGCCAGTGGCTTTTAAAGGTACCTTTGTTGAGCTTGGTTGGCCGGTGTTGCTGTTTCGCGATCTTCTCAAAAAAAAAAATGAAAAATCTTTTTTCTCGTCAACACTGCTCTGGTGCGTGCAATTTCGTTCTGCATTCACACAAAATGCGCAGACGCGCACACACTCGCCAAACAGGCTTTAAGAGGAAGAACACTAAAAGCCGTCGGAACGCTTCAGCGGGTGGTGAACCACGGCGCAGCACGTATGAGTGTGCCGTTGTGGCGCTCATTCGAGACGCGTACGTGCGCCATCGATGCGCCACGGCAACTGCACACTCACGACTTGCTGAGCTTTTCATGTCAAAGCCGCAACAGGAAACAATGAAAACCTGTGTGAAAAAGAAAGGTGAAAACAACAGGTGCACAGTTAAGAGTTCTTTCTTTTTTTTTTAAATCAAACGATGAATTGATTTTTCTTCTTCCACTCCTTTCGTTATTTCATTCTTCCTTGTTATTGTTGTCGCTGTTGTAGCATCCTTTAGTGGCTGCTGCGAAGGGACTTCTGCTGACGCTCGCGCGCCTGTCGAGTCAGGTACTCGATCACAAAGAAGCAGATCACCGTGTGGGTGGCGCAGCGACTGAAGTATGGCAGGTAGGCATCGTACATGGCCAATACGCCCTCCTCCTTGGCAATACGGCCAATGCACTGCACAACGTTGTGGTACTTCTTCTCCACACCCGCACCCAACTTCGCCTCAGCCGACATCCGCACACGCGCCACCTCTACCGGCATCGTGATAATGCTGTAAAAGAGCGCCGTCATCACACTCGCGATGTTCACGACAAGGTTGTCATTGAGCGGCGAGGGACGAGTCACGTTGCGCTTGCGCAGCATCGTCAGCACCTGGTCGTGCACGGCCACCTGCGAGACGCCCACCAGCGCAGCGCGAGAGGCGAGGGCACCGAGGCCGCTCCAGAACCCGGTCACACCAGAGTTTGACAGGACGCAGCGCACCGCTTGTGGCACGGACATCTTCTCCTTGCTGGTCGTCTGCAGCACCAAGACGACCTCGACTGGCGAGGAAAGGAAAGACGCAAAGGCACCAGCGCTGCCACCAGCCAAGGCGCGCTCCAGCACCGTCGCACTTGACGGATCCGCGGACTTCTTCATTCCCATCGCCACTTCGCCCTGGAGAATGCCATCGCGGAAGATGGGGTAGCAGCCCAATCGGCCAGTTGCGTACACAACCTGGCGTATAAGACCGCTGGACAGGCCCGTGTAAAAGCCTTTCTTCGCCGTCTTCTTAAAGGATTCCATCTGTGTCGTGCCGGGTGGTGCCATCATCACGGTGTTTTTCCACATCTCAAAGGGGTGGGTGAAGCACCAGGCGAACATGCCGGCAAAGCCAGAGATGCCGAGTGTCTGCCACCGCGGGATCGGCGCCGGTGAGACGTCCTTCTTCACAGACATGACGGGCGCTAAGTTTGTTATTCTGTTTTGTTGTTGCTGCTGCTGTTTGATTGTATCTTCATGTAATTGGTCCGCAATAAAAATCAAAGAACAATGGAAGTAAAGGCGAAGTGGGGAAAGAGGCGGTTGCACGCACAAGTGAAAACAACGGTGTCGAGGCTTTTTGTTTGGATGGCTCTATTTGTTTTCAAACTTGATGTTTTCTCTTGTCGCCGAGCAAAAGCAACTCATAAGAGAAAAAGAAAAGGTATAGAAATACACAACAGTTGTCTACATTAGGTATCCATACAATCAGACGCGCAGAAATTAAACGGCACCAGGGGATAATGGCGAGCACAAAACAAAAAACAAGAGGCCCACTTTGTAGTATATATATTTTTCCCTGGTAACAAAAGATTTTAATGGTACTCCATTCTCCTTTTAATCTTCTCCTAAGCATCCTCAGTTGACTAATCCTCAATGTCGGAGCTCAGTTCCTGCTCATCCCATTCATCAGTCAAGGCCCTCGTGCCAGTTGACAAGCGCGCACGCCTGCCTGATCCCGCAGCTCCCTCGCGCCCACCGTCTCTGCTGTTGCTGCTGCTGCTAACGGTGGGGATGGTGTCAGTGTTGGCGTTGGCGCGCTGCCCCGCCTCCACCTGCTCCAGCGAGACCTCGCTCACGGCGGACACGGCACGTCGACGCAGAGCTCCTCGCCAGTGGTCGTACAGGTGAAGAGGCGTTCGGCCAGCCCGCCACACAGCGCGGTAGGCGTGGAAGATGTATTGAAAGGCACTTGTGCCCTGGCCGAAGCGTGCCACCCCGTGGATGATGGCAGAGTCCTCCTGCGCGCTGAACTTATATCGTCGTTTAATTACACGCGCCTCACTCTGCGGCAACGGTGCTTCCGTAGTCGACGTGAGCGCAGGCGGTGGCCCCTGTGCTGGATCTTCGCGGCTTTCGCGTTCTTGCGGTGCATGCGATGTACGAGCGGCAGTCTTGCTGTCGTTGATTTGGTGATTGCGATCATGGTCGCGGCTTGATGATGGAGGGGCAGCAGTGGACGCGTTTGCCGTCCCACCGCGGTGGCGCTGCGCATTCACGAAACCATCGGCATTCTCTCCCCCATCACCGGCAGCTCCGCTGAGAGAGGCGGTGAAGGCGTCAAAGGCGCGGATGGCAGCTGACACGCGCGCCTGCTCCGCATCCTGCTGCTGCCCTTGCCCCTGTCCGAGTGGTTGCTGCGGCTCTGGCCGTGATGCGGAAGGGCTGCCACTTGGTTGTGGCGGCAGCGGCGGTGGCGTGGGGACCGGCACCGGAGGTGTCTGCGAGTCGGGCGTGCTTTTGGCCTTCATCTCGCTGGAGCTGGCCTTGACCGCCTTCGCCTCCGTGTGCGACATCGGTGGCACCGCCCAACGCGTGGCGGCGATGGCGGTCAGCTGCTGCAGCATCGCCACGGCATCTACTTCAGTCTCAGCTGAGTGGCCCTGCGCCTCCTCCTCTTCGCCCAACACAGCTTGCGCTTCACTGCCCTTCATGTTGCCCTTGCTATGGGCTCCGCTCCCTTCTGCCGCGACGGCGATGGGCATGGAGGTCAGCGATGGAGACTGGCGAGCAGCCTGAGATGATGATGCTGAAGCGTTCTCCTGGCTAGTGTTGCACACGCTACTTTCTGCAGACGAGTGATGCACTGCCGTAATGGCGCTCGACGCCCTCGCGGGGCTGGGCAAGGAGGTCGCGGCAGTCCGCACATCCCCCATATCCTTGTTGGTGGCTGCGCTGTCGTCTGTCGCGAGATGGGCAGAGAAAGGGTTGACGTACGTGAAGGCAGAGAAGTGCTCCACCAAGACGGCAGCGAGGGCGGCAAGGTCCACAGAGGGGCCGCTAGCCGTCCCGTCGCGTGGGCGCTTGCGTTCGTGCGAGGCGGCAAACATCCCTGCGTCGTCCCTGTGCGGCTGCTGCTCCACGCTCGCCATCAGCGCTTCCAGTTCACGCATGACACTCTCGATGTACAGACGCAGGTCCTTGCCATCCTGGGAAACCGTGGCGCACCTCTTGTTCCTATCATCGGCACACGAAGGCGCTTGCGGAGTCACCCAGTCGCGAAGAAATGCTGTCAGCACCGCCGCAAACGCTGACACGCCGGCGTCGGCATCGCTACCTCTCTCATTTGTGTGTTCGTCAGAGAACGTTGCCTGTGATGTTGATGTGTGGAGCTGCGTCACGATGCCCCACTGGTCAGGCGAGAGACAACGTTGCAGCAGGCAGTGCAGGTGGACGGCGAGGAGGGCGGTTGAGCTGCCTGCACAGTCACCCGCAACAACAGCGATGGTGGAGTGCGCAGTGGGAGAGTCCGCTGGTGAGCCAGACGGCCCCACGCGTTGACCATCCCTCACGCGCGCCTCTTTCTCCGTCGCGTCATTTACACTTGTCTGACCTGCGTGCTCGACAACGTAGGTGAGCAGCGCCGCCAGGATACCGCCTCGGTAGGTGCACGTGCGCCAGAAGAGCGCGCTGTCCTTCACCTGCGGCAGCGCTAGCAGCGCCATCACCGCATCCGAATTGCTACGTTGTATGTGGGTGAGGAGAATGTGATGGAGAACATCGAAGTGGCGCACGCCCTGGGGATGGGCGGCAGTGACACCGACAGGTGGCTGCGTAGAGTCAACTGACACGACCACAGGTGCGGGGCTGCTGCTGCTGCTGCTGCAATGGTTGGTGCTGCTAAACACGTAAGCTGGGGAGGGAGAAGGTGCGTGTGACACATCCGGCGATTCGCCAGGAAGAAGTGCGGTCTTTAACGACATGGACGCCTATAAATTCAATCTATGTATTCGCCGCAGCAGGATTTTTTAAAAAAAAAAGAATACGTGTGGTGGAAAAAAGTCGTCCTTGGAGAAGCTAACGAGCCGCACTTCTCGCTGCGTTGCGATTGTACTCTTTTGTTTTGTGTTTGTGTGTTTACTTGTGTGTGTATCTGTCTGTATTGTAAAGTTGGTATGTGTCTATGCGAGGCCTTGAAGCAGGTTATTGCCTTGCTGCGTCAATAAAGCATAAAAATAAAAAACGGTAGACGTAGATGCTCAATGCACTCCTCAACTCTCGTGGTATAAAGCGTTTGTGCGTGGTCTCTCTATTTATTTTTTTCTTTTGACCGTTGTGAGTGCAAGCTTGGGTGGAAAGACGTCCGCTCCGCTCAGCTGGCGAAGCACTAAGGCGAAAGGAATGAGAGTGTGTGAAGACGTTGAAGAGGGTGAGGCTGGGCTTCTTAGAGAGGTGGAGCAGCCCGATGCATCTGCTGTTGTACACAGTACGGTACACTTGAGGGTGGACGCAAGGGGCTAAATGGGAGGACCCACAGAAAAAAAACAAAAAACCGCTCGCATTTGGTGCGTTTCGAAGCACTTGGTCGCCACCCATAGGTGACGCTCTCTTAACATCTCTCCTGCTTTTGTCGGTAAGATCGCGGCCAAGGTATAGGTTCTCCTTTTCTCTTTCAATCAATATACACTTGTACATGTACCTTTTTATGTACATAGATATTTTACTTTTTCCGTATGCGCGCTTTGCACGCTAAATTACATCGTTGCATGTTCGCCCTATCCAAAATATAGATCAAGAAAAAAAAAAAAGAGACAAGCACACGCGGGCATGGTCAAAGAAGGGTGAACACTACGAGGCAGCATCGCCGCACGCGCTCTCTCTTTTCACTCTTGATGGGAAGGTAAAACGTGTTTTTGCTCTTCTTTCCGTTTAATCGATGGCGAAGATGTACTTGTTGGACAGCGGCATCGCATCGCGCTTTGCCTGTGCAAATTGCTCCAGCCGCTCTTGCTCTTTCTCCGCCGCCATCTTTCGGCGCGCCTTGACAGCCTGCACCTCCGCCGCACGCGCAGCCTCCGCAGCCTCTGCCTCCTCACGTGCCCGAGCCACCTGCATCTCGGCATCCATCATCGCCGCCCAAGCCTGCTGACGTGCACGTACGGCCTCGGCGTCATCTCCCTCGTCCTTCACTGAGTCGCTCTTCAAAAGATCAGTCGCAGAAGCACGCGCGTCTGCTTTGCGAATAAACGGAATGTTCTCCTCTGCCTCTTGCGTTGTCCCGGCCCTCGCCGCTCCATCGTTGTGTGTTGACGCTGGCCTGTCGAACACTTGCACCTCGGGCTCAGGACCACTAGGCGCTGGCGAGTTGGTCGGGAAGTCGTGCATCTCCGCAGCGGCGGCAGCACGGGCTGCCCTCGCCGCCTCCACCTGCGCCATCATGGCCGCCACACGATCCTGGTTGCCGATGTGAGCCACCTCGGGCTTGCCGGGAAGGGCGGCCGCCCCCTCTGTCTCTTGTGCCGCTGATGTTGCGGTTGTTGTCGAGACCGATGGTGGTGGAAGGGGCAGTGCGGGACCCGTTTGGGTTGTCTCTGTTGCACCCACGCCCTCTGCACTCGGCGATGGTACGGTGGTGGTGGTGGCGATGGTGGTGGTCGTGGCGGTGGACGTTGCGGATGCGTCTGCAGTGGCACCATCGTTCTGCTCTGCCACCGACCCTGCCCTCTCCTGCGGAGCCTCCCCCTCCTTCTCCTCGTCCGCCTCAGTCGTGGCGTCCTCACTTCGGCCCACGGCACCAGGAAGAGTCCTGCGCAGCTCCTCTGCACTCTGCGCACCGTCGGGCAGCGGCGGCGGCACCACTTTCAGCGTCAGCGTCAGCACACCCCGCGTGCGATCGAACTGTGCGTTGGTGGGTGTCTCCTCCACCGTAAAAGGCAGCACGAGAAGTCCCTCAAAGAGTGGCTGCCCCTCCGTCCGGTCGATGCGGAGTGCGTGGCCATCCGGGACAATTGTGATGTCCAGTGCCGCCGCACGTCGCACCTCGGCAAAGGTCAACTTCACCACCAACTCCTCGGGCACACCGACGCGCTTGTCAGAGACGGACCAGCGCCAGGCGTCGGTGAGGTCAATGGAGCCGCGATGGGTGATGGTGTGCGGAGGGAGCCGCGGGGCGGCTGCGTCGCCTCTTGCTGCCGGTGTGGAGGTAGCGCTGGTCGTCGAGGCTGTCGATGCCTTCACGGCAGGTTCGGTGCGCTTCTGCGCTGCTGCGGGCGTGGCGGCAGTGGTGGCGATGTGTTTGGTGGGTCGCTGCAATACCGCGTCGTGCGGGTCCGTAGCAAAAGGCGTGGTGCCCTTCTGGGTACGGAGTGTTTGGTTCTGCGGGGTGCCGATGGAAACTATGCTGCTCGGCAGCCTCCTGAACTGAAAGCCGTTGTCCTCGCCATAGCCGTTGTTGAGGTGCTCCACTGCGATCTCCGTCAAGAAGCACATGAACTTGGTGCTGCGCTCCGCGAGGGCCAGCGTGCTTGGGTGAAAGACCACGTCGTGGAGGATGCACGGCTGCGAGGCGGCGGGCTCCGCGTAGGCGGCTGGAATGGACGCCGACGGCGTGGAGGGCACCGGCCGGTAGAACTCCACGCGGCGCTGGGAAACTGACACGGGCACCTCCCAGTTGCTCCCGCTGACGTCGCCCGTGGTGCGCTCCGTGAAGGCCTTCACCTTGTCGCTCTGACACACGTTTAGGAACGATCGCGCGTTTGTCCGCGCATTGGGAGAGGCGGCTGCGTCGATGCCGAGCTGCCGGCACTCCGCCGCGGTGACGCGTGTGTTGGACGGCTCAAGCAGCTCCACGACGTATGCCGGCCGCGGAAAGACGAATTCGAAGCTGAAGTCGCCGCCCTCGCGTGCCTCGCGTTCGGCCTGCTCCAGGTAGGCTTCCTCCTCCCGGCGGGTCTCGGGGTCCTCGAGGGACTTCATGTAGTCATGCATGAGGTCAAGGAAGACGGGGTCCTTCATCTTCTCCTGAATCGCACGCAGCTCGTCCGGCGTAGCGGCAAATTTGTCGGAGGGGGAGGGAGTGGAGGACGTGCCACTGGCATCGCCTTGGCCACGAGCGAGGTTAACACGTTCTAGCGGCATTTTGTTTTTTCTTTAGTGTGTTGTCTTCTTTTTTTTTTTTCAATGCGCTTCGCGCCTTTATTTTCTGCTTGACAGCCCTAGAAAAGAATGTGTAGCTCTACGGCACAAGAAAACGAGTTCTTTTTTTTTATGTATTTCTCTATGAATAAGTGCAAACTATTAAATGAAAAAAGATTCGTAAAGGGAGAACGTGAAGAGAAGGAAAGAAGTAGAGAAGCGTTAGTGGTGTACAGGCTTTGTTTCTTTCTCTGGAACAACGTATAAAACTGCTGTACAAAAGCGTCCAGTCATGAAAACCATAAAGAGAATCTGGCCCACTATTTGCAAACACGCATAAAGAAAAAGAGAGAGAGAGAGATGGAAAGAGGCACGGAGTTGTTCCGTAGGGCTTCAAGACCATCGCAGCTGAATCGTGCTGTCTCGCTGAAAGGGGGCAGCTGCGATGCGTGACAACCGCAATAACCCGGCCAGTTGGCAAAATAAAAAATGGTTCCCTTGATGTTGTTGCCTTTCCAGCAATACCTTTTCTCCGCATTGTCCTCCGCTAATTTGATCCTCCTTCGGTACATATCTGCGCTTTCCCTATCGCTAAGTGATGTTTTATTCGTTTTTTTGTTGTTGTTTTGGGGTGGTTTGTGTTCCATTGTGGTGGCTCATGTTCCGTCCTCGTCCGTGAAGTTTTGCCGTGTGACAACGAATAGAGAGCACGCATCCTCACAATAGAGGCACACGTTGGCGAATCAAGAGAAACAAAAGAACAAGAGCGCATTTTGGCACGGCGTTGTAGCCTGGCAGCAACGTGACCACGCACATGTACCCAACCAATGGCGGAAGAGCGCGTACGTGGCCAAGAAAAAAAAAAAAGGACAGGGGTTTTGGCGCGCAACCTTTCGAGACCAGAAGATATGCATGTTTCAACAAAAGAGAAAAAAAAAGGACTATTACTTGCTTGGACGTGCCGATGATGTGCAGCAGCATCATCCGTTGATATGCATGCGCTACAGCCGCACCTTTCGGAAAAAGGAGTGACATCGTTGCCTGCTCTCAACAGCGTCCAACACCCGTCCAGTGAAGGGCAGAAGGAACCTCCTTGGTTTCCTAGCACGTTTCACCCACGCCCTCTTTCTTCTCGCTCTCTCTCTCTCTTGCTCATCAGCACGACCAAACTATCAACACGGAGAAGAGCACACAAAGTTGTCAAACAGCTGCCAAGACGACAACGACGAAGTCAACGTAGAAAAAAAAAAGGGAGCGCGACCCAGAATTAGAGAAATGGTATTTAGGGCAATGGCTTCCCGGTGTCGGAACCAGACTTTGTACAATCGCAAAACTGTGCGCATCAATCCAACGCGCCCATACACTACCAGAAGAGAGATTTTGAAATATAACGGGGAGAAAAAAAAAGTAAAAAACACACGAAGAAAAAAGGGAAAATAAAGCACACAAGAAAGAAAAGGCCGAAAAACAACAGGTTAGAACAATAATATAAAATAGAAAAGAGTATACTGGATGCGGTCGAGACGCTTAGCTGTGAAGAGAAGGAGTAACAGATGCGCGAGCAAATATAAAAAAAAAGATAACGAGTTAAAGACGCTCGCATTAAATCAGTAGAGAAACACGGAAACCGCGAGGACACAAACAAATCAACCCACATCAAAAAACTACAAAAGAGAAAACCAGGGGGTGGGCGGGCCGGAGAACATCGTAAAGTCAATGCGCAACCGCAGAAATGGTGTGTGTGTGTGTCGGTGCGTGTTTATATTTCTGAAGTTCATCGAGGAGAAAAGAGAAAACAACAAATCGACCGCCATGCCCGTCGCTGGTAATTGATGTCGAACCTTGCATCGTTACATGTGTATAAGTGCTGTGATGTATGGCCCGCTTATGCCTGCTGCTGAGCTGGCAAAGAAAGAGAGAGGAAAAGAAAAAAAGCGGAGCCGAGGGTTTGACAGGGCTATAAGCTGTCTCCTCCTCTCTCCTTCTCTCTACATATTATATTATTATTATTTTTGCAGTGGATGTAGCTTTTTTTCTTTTGCTTCGTGAGATGGAAAACTAACATGCTTGCCTCTCGCAGAGCAAAAAAAAAAAATGAAACACAGATGGGACAACGACACATCTCATCGATGCGTTTGCGGCTACTGCGACCACAGTCATAAATGCAAACAAACAAAAAAAGATAAAATTTAAGGCATATGCACAATCGCGTCATCTGTGGGGCACTCTAGGGCGTTGGTTGAGACTGGTGAGCTGCGTATCGAACGAGCTTGTGGCATTCTCGCTTATCACCGTGCTGTTGTTTGAAAGCGGCGCCGACGCAACGCGCGATGACGCGATGGACAAGCTCGTTGCGCGCAACGGGCGAGTGCGCGTCCCGCTGGGTCTGTGTTGGTTCGACGTAGAACCGTGACGCGTGACGCGGCTGCGGTTGATCTTTGGCGTAAAGGTGCACCCGTGCTGATTGTAGAGCTGCTCACGCGTTGGCTGGGCGTGATAGGCGGCACGCTCCACGCGCTCCTGCAATGGCTCCGTGTACAGGCGCTGGACCTGCGCGGACTGCAGGGACGGCGTGAGCCGCCGCTTCTCCCGCTCCTGCGCGTGGGACTGCGCCACGACGGCTTTCCAGGCGGCACGTGCGTACTGATCGTGCAGGTGATCCTCGTGCAGGTGGGCGATGTGGGGCGGTGCAGCAGAGGTGCGCGCTGAAGCGAGCGGCAACATCGGCACCGGCGGAGCGGCGCGCGGGATGCTGCGGCGGCGGCCTGAAAGGTACAGCCCGGGAGGTGGTGGTGGTGGAGCGCCAGCGGTGGGTGGGGCGTAGAGTGGAGGGTGAGGGCCCACGGGGGAGAGTTGCGAAGAGCTGCACGACCCGGCATACGGCACCGCCGAGACGGGGCACGAGTTTGGGCGCGGCGGCTGTCGGGCACGTGGAGATCGCGACGACAGCCCAGAGGTGGTCGGGGGCGTGGGCAGTGGAATGGGCAGTGTCGGCGCACGACAGCGCTGAAGCTGGTCAGCGTCCGTCCCTGTGTCGGACGGCGTATTCGACAAGACCTGCGCAGGTAAAGCGTACGGGTGGGGTGGTGGGCGGTGGGCGTGGCGTGTCCCGGTGGCCACCGTTGTACGCCAGGGCTCGTAAGCCACAGCCGAAGTGGTGGCTCGGGACGCGCGCAGCTCGTTGTGCGCGTCGCCCCCGTACAGCTCGTGAGACCCGAGGTCGCCGTAGAGGTCGCCCTCGCCTCTCGACCCGCCAGCATCGGCGTAACCGCCAGCACTCCAGGCTTCCACCGGTTCGGTGGTGTTGGGCCGCTGGCGGTGCTGATGGCGGCGCTGCTGCTGCTGCAGCTGCAGGCCGGAGCCGTACAACCGTCGTGCCTCGCCTGTGACGTTGCCAGCAGCAGATGACGACGATAGAGGAAGACGATCTCGCCAGCGGTCTTGCCCGCCATCGACGCCGCGTATGGCGCTCAGCCGACGGAGGAGCTCCTCCTCCCACCGCTGCTGCTCATACCGCACCTCCTCCTCCTCCCCCGCCTCCTCCGCCTCACCCGGTACATCGACTCCGATGTTGTGCTGTACATTCAAAGACGTGTTACTTTCCGCGTGATTTGTGTCGTCGATGGTGCCCAAAGCAGCACCAGCGGTAGAAATAGGGGCGGGAGGAGGGCTCCGCAACGTGTGTTGGGCCGCAGCGAGGAGCACCTCCAGTGCAGTTCCGCTGTGGGGACGACGGGCACGTGATCGCAGAGGTGGGCTTTGCGGTGGCGCAGTCTGCGGTGGCACCGGCGGCAAGGGCGTCGTCATCGTCGTCTTCGCGGAAGCCGTTGCTGCCGGTTGAGAGGGCGTCGCGGCCTTCAAGGGGGAAAGCGGCGGCTGCGTCCCATGAGCGTCGATGTTCGTGACGGGTGTGGCGTTCATCGTGGCTGCGTTGACGTCACTCACATTCTGGCTCGATGCGGCGGTGATGCGCGCGTCCTCCTGCGCCGCCGCCTGAGGTCGCTCCTCGTGCAGCGCCGCGCTCTCCAAAGCGGGTGGCGCCACGGGCAGTTTCGCCGGCGGGCGTGGATGAAGCGAAGGGGAAGACGTCCCCGGCGTCTCTGTAAAAACACCGTCTTCTTGCCCACTCTCTCCTGCCAGCGCCGTTGCTGCTGCTGCCGCTGCAGCCGTTACGCTGGTCGCCTGCAGTGGCAGTGGCAATGCAAGGTGCTGCAGTGTTTGGGTGATGAGCGCCTCTGTGGCCGACGCATCCGTCGTCTCGTGCGACGTCGCAATGGACTGAATCTTGCTTCCGCTGAAGCTGCTCTGGTAGCTACTGCTCTGTGTGCGACGGCTGTCCTTTGAGTGTCCGTTGGTGTGGTCCGACCCATCCGGCACTAATTTCAAGTTTGGCGGCAGCGCCAGCAGCGACGGCTGATTTTCCCCCACGCTGTTCTCAGTCTGCGAGCTTGCTGACATCTGGAATGCGTAGTGGATCTGGGCCATTCGTGCCTGCTGCACCAACATGGTGCGCTGCAGCAAAGACAGCTGCTCCTCTAGCTGCGCCACGCGCTCCAGCGTCACCTCCTGGGCTACAGGGACCGAGCCCGAGGCGGTGGTAGCGGCAGGGGCCACAGCAGTCGCGGCGAGACCCGCATCCGAAGTGGAAGTGTCGCTCCCCGTATCTCTGCTCTGCGTCGTCCTCTTGCGTTTATCCCCAGACGGCCCTTCCGTGGGTGACGGGGAATGATGGCGGCGGTGGTGACTGACCGACCTGGTCCGCACACTTGAATGGTCCCTCGTGTAAGACGCACTCGATGACGTGGCGTGTGCGTCGCCCCGCCGACGGTGCCGGTGCTCGCTGTCGTTGCGGTCCTGCCTGGACGAGTACGACGACGACGACTGCGTCCGCGGTTTAGAGGATGCGGTGGAGGAGGAGGAGGAAGAAGGGGACACGTAGGGGCTGCCCGAAGACTTCGCGGGGCCCCCCAGCGGTGTGTTGTCAGGCACCTGCCGTCCCTCCGGTATGGACAGCGCCGGCGAGGACGGCGATAGGGTGAAGTTCGGCAGCGGGTGGTGGGCCTCCTGCGCCAGCGGCGTTTCCATCGGCGGCGTCGGCGGCTGCGAGGCAGGAGGTCCTGTGGAGGGGAAGAGGGACGGCGGGCGAGAGCTTGCGGCGGCACGCCTGCGCTCGTGCAGGGCCACCTCCTGTCGTGCCTCCTCCTCCGCCCGCTTGGCGACCGAGGCGTCACTGCTGGAGGAGTCGGAGGTGGACGCGGGCGGCTCCCCGTCCTCGTCGATGTTCATCAGACCGGCGTCCAGGTCGGAAGCTGACCGCGTCAGCAACGGCTTCGTGCCGCCCTGTACGGTGTTGTCGTTGTGTGCATTTGCTCCTTGGACTACCGCGTCGTCGCAGCTGCTGGCGTTGCTGCTTCTTTTCATTGCCAACGCCCACTTAGATCGCGCTTGCGGCTGCGCCGGGTATCCCTGCTCTCCGCCATTGTCGCTGTCCGGGCCAGAGTTGGTGGCCAAGTCCATCGCCTCGCCGTGCTCCTTGTCGCCGAAGTCGTCATCGTCATCGCTGCTGTCACTGCTCTGCGAGGAAGACAAGGCACTCACGACGTCCAGAATGCTGAGCTGCGGGGGAGATGGTGGGGCGATAGCACCGGTGTGATATAGCTGCTGCGCCACAGCACCAGCACCACCGACGCCGACGGGGCCCAGCGGGGATGCCGGGAAACCTATGCGACTACGCTGGGAGGCTACACAGCTGCTGTGTGCGGTGGTGTGAAGTGGCGACTTCGCTCGGTAACTCACACCGTCTATTGCGGCTGCTGCCGGCGACACCTGCTCCCCTCTTTCCATCCCTGCCGTCTCTCCTGTGCCAGTTGGCTGCGCCGGTTGCGTCATGGCCAAGATGGCCTTCGCAGACTCCACCGCCCGTCGCTCCGGGGACGGCGAGGACCTGATCGACATGCGCGATGTGATGGAGGAGAAGGTTGTGGGGCCGGCTTTGGTTCTGTCGACGGACCACATCATGCTGCTCGCACCTGCCTGCGTGACCTCGCGTGGGTTGCCCGCACTGCTGGCCTCATCCCCAGCATCGCGCACCGCCGCAGCCGCCGTCGCCGCCGCAAAGAGAGGCGGAGCGTCCACGTCGCCCAGCAACATCTGCCGCTGCAAGTCCGCGTTGGTGTGGATGCGGGTGGACTCGCGCTCGGTCATCGCCGAAGAAGGGAAAGCCGCGAAGGGACTACCCGACGTCGGCGACGTGTAGCAGCTCGCTGTTGTGGCGGCGGTGGCAGGGGCGGCGGAGGAGGCGGCGGCAGCGCGACCTCCCTCTACGTGGGGTTTGATCAGTGCAACCGGAGCATCCTTTTCGCCAGCGTCCGCCACAGCAGCAGCAGCATCACCACCACCACCACCACTGGCAACAGCACCGCTGCTCGTATGAACTGTGGCGGTTTGTGGGTCACCGGTGGCGGCACCGATGTGTGTGCTCGGGTTTGCGGCCTGGGAGAACGGTGATGGGGTGGACACGCCGGACGGGCACAACAGGTACTCTTGCACCGCGGGCAGCTCCATCACCTGTGCAAACATCGAGAAGGTTGCGCAAATGTGCTCTGGGTGTGTGACACTGAGCAGCTCCGCCTGGTTGGCCATGTTGAGGAAGATGTTGCCGAGGTGGTGCGCCACCTGCGAGCCCTGCGTGTCGCGCATCTCGCTGGTCTCGCCGTCACCGCTGGGCAACGCCTCACTTCGCTCCGCAACGTCCGCGGAGTCCTGCCTCGTCCCCTCCGTCGCGCTGAGAGAGGGGCGGCCAGCCGACGTCGACCCTCCCACGGTGCGGGTGGAACCGCTCGTGTAGCCGGACGTCGCCGACGGCGTTGCGGGCTGCGCGCCTGCCTTTGCCAAGGCCGTCGGCACCTCCAGCGGCCCCTCATGGCTCGCGGTGCGCGCGGCAGTCGAGCTCGTCGCGGACGCGCCGCCCCGGACGACGGAGGGCACCTGAGAGGGGGACAGCTCCACCCGGCACCAGTGGTCGGCCTGCATCCGCGCCGCCGCCTCAAGCGCCTCGGAGTGCCGTGCAGCGGGTGGGGTGACCAGCACTAGGCCCCACGCCGCGGTGTTGAAGTCCACCGCGGTCGAGGAGGTGGTGTCGTTGTTGCCGTTCGAGGCGTTGACGTTGTCCTCTACGGAAGCCTGCAGGTGCGGGTAATGCGCGGCGCTGGCCGAGGCCGAGGCCGGGCGCGGCGGCAACTGCGCGTTGCTCCGCGTCGTCGCCGCCCCAGTCTTCTGGGCGGGTCCTCGCCCCGCCTCGCCCTCTCCCCCGCCGGTGTCTTTACGCCGTGCGGTGGTGCTGTTGCTGTAGCCGCTGACGCCCGCGCCGACGATGGAGTTCACGGTCGAGGACTCCACTGCCTCTATCAACGCATCCTCGTCTTCTGATGGGTGATTGCGATTGAAGGGTTTTGGGTTGGGGCTTGTGCTGCTGCTGCATCTCGCTGCTGCAGTGCTTCGCAGCACCTCGCTCTGCCGACTCTCCTGCCGTGGTGCGCCTCCTCCTCCCGCTGGTGCTGCTGCTGTCGCTGTGGTGCCCTTGGTGCTTTGCCGTGGCGCCGGATCCGGTCTGTTCGGCGAGCTTGTCATGGAGACACACTCGTATCGAATGACGTTGGACCGCGTAAAGATGGTGCAGAAGTCGTTTGCCCCCTCCTTGGATCGCTGCGGCTGCGAGGTCCGCCGCTGGGTGCCGTTCTTGCCGGCCCCCCGCTGCGCTGCACCACGTGAAGGAGGCGACTTGGCAGGGGCGCTGGTGTCAGACTCGTAGTAGCTCAACACAGCCGCCACGAACGGCGCGGCGGTGGTGCGGATCGTCGATGAGAAGGCCCCGGTCCCACCACAGTAAAAGCCAGCGGCCGACGCCCACGAGTCGGGCACGGCGACCATGAGCTGCGGCGGCAGTGCCAGGCTCAGCACGGAGGAGGTCAGCGCCAATCTCGCTTGCCGCGACGCCACGACGTGGTACACGCCACCGTTTGGCGCCATGAGGACGGAGAGGCAGCCCAGCGAAATCAGACTCTCCTGCAGGGACTGCATTGCTGCCGTGGACAAGGTGCTCGGCCGCCGGCCAGCCGGGTTGGTGGCAGTGGTCGACCGCGATCCCGCCGAGCTCAGCCGCATCGCCTTGACGACGTACTCGCCGTCCTCCTCGTCCTCCGTCTCGGTGAGGGGCTCAAAAGACAAAAACAGCTCCGTGCATGTCCGGTCTTCCCCGGACGCGCGCAATGTATCCGGCGTGCCTGACGTGCCTGTCCTCTTCGCTGCGTCAGCAAGGACGGAGGAGGCCGAGGAGCTCTCCGTCGCAGACGTCCGCCTCGCCGCCGCGTGGGCCCGCCGCCTCTCACCCACGTACTCGCCGAGCACCTCACGCGCCATCACGTACGAGCTCAGCAGCCCAGCCACCACGCGGCGCACCGGCAGCGACAGCGCCGACGAGCTGGGGATGGCCGCAGTGGCAGCGGCGGCGTTTTGTTGTTGCTGCTGCTGCTGCTGCTGCTGCTGCTGCTGGGGTGGTGGTGGTGGTGGTGGTGGGCCGTTCGCAGCGGACGCCGTCGGGGTAGCGGACCCGCTCAATGGTGCTCGTCCACTGCACACGGGGACAGGGAGGGACGAGGTGGAGGCCATGTCCGCAGCAACGGGGACGGCAACGGTGGAGCTGCGAGAAAGGTGGCGCACGAGGCCGCACGGCAGCGGCATGGCCTCGTCGCCCTCTAGCCTCTCCATGCTGTCTGAGAAGGTCGTCACCGACTTGCGCGCGATATGCGCGACGCCCTCCCGCCGTACGGGGTCGTCGAGCGCCATGGGTGCGCGTCGCGTGACGGAGGAGCCGGGGAGCAGGAAAGCGTGGCTAGGGTTTGCACCATTGGGGTTGGCCGCGTTCGTGTTGTGTCCGCTGCTACTCATGCCGCGCGAGTTGGTCACGCTGAAGTTGGCGTCGCTGTTCGACAGCACGGCCGCAATGGCAGAGGCCGCCGCGGGGGGGAGGCCGGTGAAGGAGGGCACGGCGCCGTCACTGCGGTTCGCCCGACTGTTGCTCGACGATGGGAACTCGTCCAGTGTGGCGGTGTCGACGTTGTTGTTCACCACGCTGGTCGTTGCCGAGGCCGCCGTCGAGCCAGGCAGCCGCATTGTGCTGGTGAACTCGCACTCGGCCACCACCGCTACGGCGTGGTCGCTGAGGACGAGAGACTGGGAGGAGGTGGGGAAGGCCATGTCGGCAGCCCCGATCCGTAGCAGCCAGAGACCCAGCAGGCTCTCGAGGTCTGCGTAGAGGACGTGCTGTTGGAGGCACTCGTCGCTGGAGGAGGCGACGGAGTCCTGCGCTGAGTTCGGTGAACCTGTGGTGCCCCCCTTCATTGTCTGGAAGGCCCCGAGGCTGTGCAGATGCTTGATGAACATCAGCCCCGAGGCACGACGAGGCAACGGGAAGCGAGTGGTGAGGTTGCAGCCGGACAGGTTGGCCTCTGCGGACCCACTCAACGACACGCACACGCCACTGGCAGAGGCCTCAACGCTTGTGTTGTACAGTTCCACCGTGCCGTTGTCCGTCGCCACCACCCCGGCAATCCCGCACCGCTCAATCACCGAGGAGTCCACACTGGCGCGGCCGTGGTCGACCACGAGCACGCCGACACCCACCACTTGCTGGATGTTGGTGAACTGCACCGAGGCCGTGGCGGTGTCGCGCACTTCGATGGCGGCCCACGTGATGGACGGCCCGTCGAAGGAGCTGTCCGTCACACTGACGCAGCTGCCGTCCCGACACACCAGCGACGCACCGGCGCCACCGCCGAACAGATCGCACTGGCTCAGCTCGCAGACACCATCGCCGTGGATGTCCAGCACACTGGCTGCCGCGCTATCCTGAAACCCGTCCATTGTCTGAAACAACGCGGCGCCGTCCTTCACGGTGGCGGCCTCACTGGATGATGGACCTCTGCCCGCGTCAATGCAGGTCGGCGCACCCGCTGCGGCAGTGGAGAGAGAGCTGCGGCGGCGGGCACCCATGACACGCATGGTGGTAGGCAGTGCAAAGCCGGCGTGAAGCCCAAACACGCCACTGCTGCCGTCGCCGGACACCGGCAAATGCAAGCTCGCCGCAAAGGACTTGTTGGTGCTGTGGAGACCGGCAGGCTGGCTGGCGTCTGTCTGCGCCTTCTTGCTAACACCAGGAGGCGACAACGGCGATCCGGCCGCATCAGCGGTGGTTGTCGAGTCCCCTGTGGCCGATACTGCCCAGCCGCTGAGCTGGCCTGAGTCATCGGAGCTGTCACTCGTACCTGTCGCCCCCTCCACAGCCTGCATGGGGGCTGCGCTGGGGGCGGCCTTGAGGTACGTCCGCCGCCGTCCTGTACCCGCGGGCAGCGGCTGCGAGATGAACTGCTGGCACAGCTGCGATGTGTTGCGAGGGCCGAAGCAGCAGTTCACGAAGTGCACCGGGCCCTTCCCGCGCACGGACACGTGTGTCGCGAAGACGATGTCCTCAAAAGTGATGGCCGCATCGGCGATGATCTCGAGGGGATCGAGGAAGACGACGCTCTCGGGCAGGGTGGAGGAGGACGTGTGCGAGCGGCGCGAGGAGACTTTACTGGACCGCCGCATCGCTGACCGAGCGTACGTGCTGGCGAGTTGTTGCAGCTGCTGCGACGTGGCCGGCTGTGCCCCTTGCGCTGCCGGCTTCGGTCCGTCTTTTGCATTGGCGGCAGCGGCAACGAAGGCGCTCTGCGGGCACGGTGTGAGGGGGCTACCCTGCGGTGCCGGGAACTCCGCTGCGCTGTACGATGATGGCGGCAGAACGGAGGTGGAGGACTGCTCGTTGTGGCGCTGCGGCGGCGACGCGGAGAGAAGCGTCGGCGAAGCGGTCGAGGTGGATACCGTGGGAAGCATACTGCATACCACCGAAGCGCTGCCCAGAGTGTTGCTGTTGGTGTGCCGCACCACGGCGCTGGCATGTGGTGGGCTGGCTTCTGTGGCGCAGCGTATTGCGCAGGGGACGAGGTTGTGAATGACGCGGATGCTGTGATAGGAGCCAAAGACGTCCTGTGTCTTTCGTCCCGCGGCAGGGTCGCCGTCGTTGATCAGCTCAGCCACGTTGTCCTTGGGTCTGCGAAGGCCAGGAGTAGCGCTGTAGGGAGGGAGCGTGAGTGTTGCCCCGGCATCGTTGTTGACGGAGCTCGGCAGGCACTCTGGGATGGCCGTGGCGGCGGGGTGGAGAGACGTCTGCAGAGGCACGCAATATGCGCTCAGAGAGTGGAGAACGAAGGAGTGCGAGACCGTGATCTTGGCCAGTTCCCGCTCCGCCGTCAACGGTGTCACATGTACGGTGTCCCAGCTATCCGAGCTCTCGTCATCGGTGGCTGCCGGTTCGTGTACACCACCAGAGTCCATCACTCTGCGCAATGATTACGATTAAAGCCTTGAAAGAAGAAGAACTAAAAAGAGCCAAAAAGGGCAATAACCAAGAACAAAAGTGGTGCCAAAGGCGAAACACAAAACCCGAAAAAAGAG
This sequence comes from Crithidia brevicula, assembly GCA_030849845.1. Lineage (NCBI taxonomy): Eukaryota > Euglenozoa > Kinetoplastea > Trypanosomatida > Trypanosomatidae > Crithidia > Crithidia brevicula. The sequence goes on along the minus strand of JASAOD010002004.1, from coordinate 226,288 downwards.
GAATTGCAAGAGAGAAAAAATCTTTACTCTAGAGGAAAGGAAAAGAAGTGAGGAAGAAAAACTGAGTAAGAGCTGTATTATGTATAGAGGAGGGAAAAGATAATAAAAATGATTCGCGTTTTTACTCGGCCAAAAAAAGCGAGAAGGATGAAAAATATAAGCCGCTGAATAGAAGCAGAGAAAGGTGGTGTTGTTGTTGTTGTTATGGCTGTGTTGTCACTCTGAGAGAGAGGTTTGCGGTAGTCAACTTTCTGAAACCACCTTTATAGACAGGACAAGCACAGACACACACACACACACACACGAAAAAAAAGAAAAACGAAAAACGAAAATTGGCGTTGCAGTGTGCTGAAAAATTGTTTGTGTTTCGTTTGTCAGATTATTAAGCACTCTCCGTTGCTCGACTCTCACGCTCTTTTACCCTTGATCCTTCTTTATTTGCTTTAGTTTATGTTGTTGTTTTTCTGTTGTTTTATTGCTTAGTCTAGCTGTGCTTCTCGTTCTCTTCCTATATATTTTTTTCCCCGTTTCCAGTTTCTCGGAGCGTACAACGCTGTTCAAAAAAAAAAAGGGGGGATCCTGGTGTGTGGTACCTGCACGCTATTCAGGCACGCTATAATCGTCGTAACACGAGAGGATGAAAAGCAAGGAAAACTCACAGAGATGGCGAAACAGGACGACGTTGCCGGAAAAAAAAAAGGAGAAAAAACAAAGCTGCCGTGCGCACGGGGAAAAAGAAAACCTTGACAAGTGAAGCCGAAAGAGCACGTGGTCACCAGCAATATGTGATCCAGAGAAGAAAACACACACAAAAAAAAGAGGAGAAGCGAAAGCTGTAGTCCAAAGCTTTTAAAAAAGAAAAACCGGAGAGAGAAGAAAATTGGTGAGAAGGAGTGACAAGTAAAGAGGAGAAAGAAAGCAAGAGTTCCAAGGAGAATGCACGATAAAAGAAAGCGAAAGAGAGAGGCCACACTCACAAACAAAAACAAAAACAAAAAAAGAAGACAAGAAAAAGATTGATAAAACGGCCGTCCGAAACTTAAACGGAAAGAAAAGGCACAATGCGAGTGACTTCCTACAGACACACAGAAAAACGAAAAGAAAAATAAAACCCAACGAAAGGAAAGAAAGTGGCACTTGTATTGTGTAAGTGTAAAGTGTTAAGAAGACGAAGGTGGGTTAGAAAAATAAAAAAAGAAAAAAAAAACACCAGAAACAAACAAAATGAGTTTGAGAAATGCGTTTTGATTTTTGATTTTTGTTTGTTTTTCTTATTTGTTTTGTCAATAGTCAAGAACCAAAAGGCAATTAGAGGGGAAAAAATGACAAGACGATGGGCAGCCTTCCACGGTAGAAGGGCAGCGAGAGGAAAGCCTTGGTATAGCAAAAGCAGAGAATGCACAAAACCTGATTCCCAGAAAAAAAAATAAAGAAAGAGTCACGTATCACTGCGAAAATGTATATAGAAGTCTCGGAAGCACAAAAGGGGAAAAATAATTAAGACAACACTCAAAGAAGGATGAAACACCACTGCCTGAAAAGAAAAACAAAAATAAGAAGAAAAAAACCGAGGTGGTCAAGAGAGGGGGAAAAAAAAAGGAGAAGAGAAGACAAAAATCTATAACAAAAGATGTAGAAGAAATACAAGAAAAAAAAAAAAGAGAAGCTGATCAAACGGGACTTTTGTTGTATAAAGGGAAGGGGAGACAAAGGGGGAAGTGACTGTTTAAAAAGATAAGGATAAATAAAAATGAAGCTACACACACGTTCTAACCTGAGAAGGAGAAGAGGGGGGGAAAAAATTGGAGCAGATGAGACCAGGTAAAGAACTAGAATTTAAAATTAAAAACACCGGTGCGCAACAAAGCTAAAATTCCTTCTCCGGCTGTTGCTTTTCCTTTTTTTCTTTTCCCCGCTTCCCAATCAGGTCTAATGAACTGAGTATGAAGAAAAAGAAGCGCCAAAAAAAAAGAAACACAAATACAAAAACAGGTCGATGAGGCAGCTGTAACAAAAAACTTTTTTGTGGGTGTTTGTATGTGTGTGTGTGTGTTTCTTTTTTTTTTTTTGCGGGTGTATAATTCGTACTTTTTCTATTGTTATTATGTATTAGGTGTAGTGCTGGTGTTTCGCCTTTAAATGTTGTTGTTGTTTTTCTTTGAATCCGCCTCAATTCCTTGATGAGGTGTACGTGTGTTACTTTTGTTTTTGTTTTTCGTTTTTGCTTTCGCTCAACTCCGGCGGGCAAAAATGAAAATAAATATAACTTACCAATGCGACAGGAATGCGGTGGGAAGGCCTGTACATAAATGTAGCTCTTTTCCGATGTGTGTGTGTGTGTGTTTTCTTTTTTGTTTGTTTGCTTTTTCAAAGTCACAAGGAGGAGGACGGCAAAGAGAAAAAAAAAACCCACAAATTGAAAGAAAAAAGCCGGCAAACAAGACACCTCCTCCTCCTTCGCCTTTGACAGCAAAGGAAAGAAAAGTGAGGAATGGTAAAAGCCTGCCGATGGTGCCTAACGCCCCTCCCTGTCCTCTTTCCTCTTTTGCCAAAAGAAACGGAGACCGATGGTTGGTGCTGGACCTTAAACAAAATAATAAAAGAGAAGGGGCGACACACACAGAGAGAGAGAGAGATCGAAAGGGCGAAACGGGGTGTGGGGTTGGTGACAGGGTAGGTAGAAAAAAAAAAAGGGAAGGGTTTGTTTCGTAATGTACCTTAAGATACTTATATGTGGAGTCGAAGCGATGTGGCTGGGTGCCAAGAGAGAGGCTTTGGTCGTGCTCCTATGAATCCTGCGAGAGCTGTAGTAAGATCCTCCTGAAGAAGATGGAGAATATACAGTAAAAAAAAAAGAGACGTGACACAAAAAAAGCTGTTGCAAACACCTTTTTTGTTGTTGTTGTTTTCGTTTCGTTTCGGTGGGGTTCACGGACACGGGCGTAGAAGAGAGAGATTTGTCGGAAGGCAAACCACTCACTAACCGCAGTCTTGGAAGTGAACTAGTGGAGACACGAAAATAAGGACAGAAACGAAAATGTAACAAAGTTTAAAATGAGCAAGTCAGACTAAAGAAGAAGGAAAAGACACAGGCGGTTCACTACCAAACAAAATACAAAAGCGCACTGTACAAGTACAAGGAGCAAGATCAAGCTAAACTTATATGTATGTATTTCTATGTGTAGTGACACGGACTTGGTGGCGGAGAACACGAAATCGGGGAGAGAGCGTTTCTTGAGAGAGAAGAGGAGAACAGAAAAAACACAGAAAAAAAACCTGAGAACAGATGAGTTTCGGGAAGAGAGTAAAGAAGAATAGCTGATAACGAACTTGTGGGGTACTTAAGGACGATGCGGTGAAACCAAAAAAAAGGGTAAATAATCTGATTGAAGTTGCTAGACTTATTAAAGGTTTGCAGCGAACCTATCGCATATATATGCAAATGCGAAACGTCGAAGCGTTACCCTAGCTGCGTTTTTGGTGTGTTCTAATGCGCAGCGGTGCTGGGGGAGCAATACATATATGAATACATTACAGTGATGCGTGTGAAAGCAGAAGAGGCAGAGGTCAAGGGACAATAATGGAACGGAAGAGGAAACAGGGCGAGAGTGCGCGCAGAAAAGCTAGAGAGGAGAAAGCCTCTCGCGTTGATTCTTAAAATAAATAAAAAAAGAGTCGAGGAAAGAGGGAGGGGGACTGCTCGAGAAGTGCAATTGACGGTGTAAGTAGAGGTGGTGATGAGCGGGTACAAAGAAGATCCCCCCCCCTCCACCCTTCCGCTTAATGGTCGCCCATTGATCGCTCTCTTCTCTTCCTCATGTTTTTCTTTTTTTTTTTTAATATGTTGATGCTGTTGTTGAGGCTTTGCAATTCCACAACCTACCACATTTGCGCGGCAAGGCAGCCTCTGTGTATACTGGTATAGTCTTCGTTATGTCAACGAAGCGCGCATCCAACGGGTCCCGCACTCTTCTTTTTCTTTTTTTATATTTGTTCTGTGCAACGATGACTATACGCTCTATACAGCTTGGCTTTCCATGGATAGCCTTCGCATTGTGATCATTTTTTTATTTTATGTTGTTAATGTCTGTGATGAGGAGCGAGTGCCGAGTGCTGATCGGACTGCAATAGGTAAAAACCCCGCAAAAGAAGAATAGACGTAAGAGAGAATCTGTAACTCTGTGTGTGACGCAAGTCACCTGAGAAAAAATCAACAGCATTAAAGACAGTGCATCCTCGTACAACCGTGCACATGAGTGCCCCATCAGCAGCAACGAGGGACGCGTTTTGGAGCACGTCAGGCAGCAGCCCTAGGCGCAGGTGGGAAAAGCCGTGCGCGAGTGTCCACACGGTGCTCTGCCACCAGGCTGGCGACCTCCATCAGATCCTTTGCGCTGTACACCGCGTCGCACGGCGGCACGAAGCCCCACTGCAGCCGCCAGCTCGCACTGCCCTCCGCCGTGGAGACCTCTTGGCGACCCGCGTGCTGCAGCTGCGCCGCGGCCGCCCCGCGCGGCTGCCCGCCCGCCGCTGCGCCGCTAGCGGAAGCGAAGAGCGTGTCCATCACCTCCTGTAGATCGGCGCCGTCCGAGACGTGCCCGGCAGCCTCCGTGCGCGGTGTGTCCAGTGACGGTGTTGGCGCCTGCAGGGATGTGGGCCGGCGAGGTGGGTGCACCCCCGCAGGACGGTACGCCGCCTCCGCCGCCGAGGCGTAACACAACGTGACCTCCTCGCCTGCGGCGATGTCGCGTATGGCAAAGACGTGCACATAGGGCTGATACAGCAACTCCCCTGGTACACCAGCGAACAAGTTATCGAGCACGTCCAGCCCGCACACCGTCTCCTCGGTGGTCATGGTGTAGTAGCTGTTGGGCAGTGGGCTGTGGTTGAGCTTGTCGATCATCGGCAGCAGACTGCTGGCACCCGCGCGGTGCGAGAGAACGAGGCTAACCCACCACGCGTATTCGTCCTTGGAGAGGCGGGCACGCAGGTAATCGCTGAGGGGCTCACCAGACATGTCCTCGTGGAAGAAGGAGAGGAGAGAGAGGGCCGGGCTGTCCAACACAGAGGCGCCCTCCTCGCCGCTCTCCCCAACGTCCCTTGCTGAAGCAGCAGAAGCAGCACCAGCAGCAGCAGCAGTTGGGACGGTCTCATTTCTACGCTGACAGCCCACAACACCGCCGGGGGGTGCCGAAAGCGCCTCCTTCTCAAACGTCTCCCGCAGCTCGGTGGGCGTGAGGAAGGGCAAGTTGGCGCACGGCACGACGCTGTCACACAGATAGGACACGTAGCCGTGGTGGGGGGCCGACGGGGTCGCTGCAGCGTCGACCAGCTGCGCCGCGAGTTCCTCCACGTGCATGAAGAAGGCGAGAAGCGGGTCCGAGGCGGGGGGTGGATGCGCGAAGAGGACGGCCTCGGTGGGGATGCTCATCAAAAACATCCCCGCTGGGATGGGTTGTGTGGCGTACCACCGACTGCACTCCTCGTGGGTGGTCGGCCGCTGCAGACGGTGCGGTGCACAACCCTGGCCGCCTTCACTCTGGCACTTCCCACTTGAGGGAAGCAGAGGCGGACTTGTTGCGGTGATGGACAGGCACGGTGGGGGCGAGAGCAACAGCAGCGGCGACACGAGAAACTTCAAGTCGCGCATGGCCGAGCGAACTACCGCGGCATCCTGCAGCCGAGGACGCAGCCACGTGGTGGACGTTGCGGTTGTTGTTGTTGTTGTCGCCGCCTGCACCGAGGTCCACGGCAGGGCCGCCACGTCCTCTGGCGTGGTGGCCAAAGAGCTCTCATTGCCCTCCTCCCTCAAGCCCCATCGTTGCCGCATCCGCTGCTGCAGCTTGCGGCGCCACAGCCGGAGAGGCTTCTCGCCCATCCCGAGCTCTGCGCAGAAAAAACAAAGCACGTCGTCTCCCTCCGCGTTCGTGTGCGGGTCTCGTGGGAAGGCAGAGGTGGAGAGGGCGGGAGAGGAGGCGGGGGAGGAAGACGTGGGTGTGGCACACACGCGAGTATCCGCCGGCATTAAGGTTCCACTCACGCCTCCTCTCGCCTGCACTGGCGATGACGGCAAAGACGCGTACAGACGCTGCAGCGCCGGCAAGGATCGGTGAATATGTTGAAGGAGCAGAGAGCCTCTACAGATGAAGGACGCGCGCATTCTGTGTGTCAGACCCGATCAGAGGAACAATGACAGGAGAAATACCCTCAAGGGGAAACAAAAAAACAGAAAAGTTGTCGCTCTTGCTGGACAACGCAGAGGTGCTCGCGGTGATGCGCGATAATGCACGATGTTGGGTGCGATTAGAAAGAGAGAGAGGAAAGGGATTGAAAAGAAAAAGATAAGAAGGAGTCGCAAAACGTTTGGCAAATGCGCAGCGCACGCGCCGTGAAGTCTTCCACAATGCGCGTTGCTCGTTTTTTTTTTTTCTGCTGAAGTCGTGCTGGAGTTGCGATATGTGGCTCGTAAAGCCTAATTAGATGTTTTTATCCTCGCATTTCATTGAATTGTTTTTTGCTGTTGTTGTTTTGGACTTGTCTCCGCATCTGGAAAAGCTCTTAAAATATATATGTTTTCAATCCAATTTCTAATCCCTTTTGTGAAAAAAAAGGTGGTGAATTATATTTATATATATTTATATATTCTTTTTCAAGGTGTTCTTCTAGCCGAGCTTTGCTTTCTCGCGGAAATACTTCGACCACAGCTTTCGTATCAACGCACTTTATCCAATAGAATAGAGCAAAAGCAACCCCAAGCACATCAAATAAAAACAAAAAGAAAATAGGGAGTTGAGCTTGTCAACATGTTGAGGGGAAAACAGGGAAAAACGGTGTGGAAGACAACATGAAGCACTTTCTCGATCTTCAATTGAATAGTGTGACGTACGTCAAATTTCGCGTTTAAGGATTTTTACTTGAACATCGCCGTCGTGAGCTGTCTGTTTTTTTTTCCCCCATTAATCCTATTGTTATAAAACATTGAAATAAATAAATAACAAAAGAAAGTTAGAATAGTGAGTAACCATTGAGAGGGGGAAAAAACACGAAATGAGGGAGCACCCGAAAAACCCGCAGAACAAAAAAAAGCACTTTTATGTTAATGAAATAAAGCTTGACACGACGTAGAAAGCGACAGCAGAAAGAAAGAAAGAAAAAAATGATAATGCACCTTTGAAAGCGACGTAGATAGCTAGAAAAACACGCACACACACACACACACACACACCCGCCCGCTTCGTGCGCTCTTTTCTTGCCGTGAAACTTATTAAAATGCCTCGTCGTTGCCTTTTTTTGTCCCCCACACCTTTCATTTTTTAAGCACGCCGGACTGTTTAGGAGGAGAAAATTTAGAGAAAGAGCATTTGGAAGAGAACACTGAAGACAAAAAAAAAACCTGGAAAACAGAACAGCTCCTTGTCAAGGATGAAGCCTGGCAAAGAGCACCACAACCTAAGCGCTCCCAACATGCGCGTCGGCACCGCACGCAATCGCAATATAGAAGGGAAAAAGACAAAGAGGAACACAATAGCGACGGGGAAGAGACGGGAGAGACGAGCTGGAGATTAATACGCACGAATAGGAACATAGGAATAGCGAAGAGAGAACGATGAAACAAACTTTTAAAAAAAGATGCAACGCACAATGCATATATATATATATCGAAAAAAAAAGGAAATGAGACGACAAAAGAAGGAATAACGTCGGCTGAAATGCGAGGGAAAAGATGTGGCGTACAGAAAAAAAAAGGTGAATGAAAAGAATTGTGATTTTCTTTAAAAGTGTCTGCAGCACCTCCTGAGATAGCGAACCAGACAGACATACACAACTCAAGACGGGTTTTTTTTTTTGCGAGATGCACCTATTGTATCTGTTATTGTTTGAATTTTTTCTTTTCGGTTTGTGTGCATCAGCAACCGCTTAAGATGAGTCCTTGAGTCCGACCTTGTCTGTGTGGGCGTGCGGGGTGAATTTTTTTCTAGCGAAACAACAAGGTGCCTCTGTGCCAAAAGAGAATCTTTGCAACTTCTTCAAGAGCATAAATGATTACGAAATGAAGACTTAAAAACATCAGCATAAAAACCTTTTTTTTTTTTTAGTATGAAAATGAACGTGATAAGCTGCCAACTCTACTTCATGGAGCCTCACGGAAAGCAAACAAAACTGGGGATACACGAAAACCAGTAAAGTAAGCATAGAAGTGCAATGCCAGACCAAAAGAAAAGAAAATGAATGAATGCATGCATGAATAAGTTGCCGAGTACAACGGCAATGAAAGCGACTACGCGACGGCAGGCATCGCTTTCTTCATTATTGCAGTAATTGTCTGGATGGACGGCATGTGTGTATGTGCGAGGGCCAGGCACGTACACACCAAACACGAAGGAAAGCCTCTCAGCTCTTCCAGCGATGGGGAGATTTTTGCTACGAGGGCTTGATGAGGTTGAGGTAGGCACTGACGCGGCTGATCGCAGTGGGAAACTCGCCCATCGCGTCGCTGTTAACAGGCGTGGCAGGGGCGTTAAGTAGCTGTTTCACTCGAGCTGTCAGAGATGTCGCAGCGCCATGCAATGGCAAGGCGCTCGTGTTCGCGTCGCTGCCATGATCACTGACCGGCGACAAGAGCGCCGCCGCCTCTTTTGGAAAAGCAGACATGACCGATGCGGCGAGCACCTGCGCCGCCCCACGCTGCAGCTCTGTTAGCTGCGACAGGGCCGAACGCACCTCCCTTGCACAGGGCTGTGCGCAGAAGATCTCCTGTGAGGTGTCACCGCCCTGCTTGATGACGCCGACCAGCACCACGCAGACTTCCAAGAATTCCGACCTCACCGCGGCGGAGGCGACAGCGAGCACGGTGGCATGCCAGAGCACCTGATACAAGGACTCCTGCAACGCCGCCACCTCCGCCGAGGAAAAGCGCAGAGCCTCGCTGGTGTTCTTGTCCAGCGCCTGCATCACCTCCAGCGCGTAGGCCGCCGTCAAGGACAGCGCGCGCAGCACCGCAAAAGTGCGATAGGGCGCGCGGTAGGCCATGGAAGCGTCGGGCTCACGGTGCATCTGGACGCAGGCAGCGCCAAAGTCTTCGATCGCGGCCTCCTCCCACCCGTACAGAGCCGTCGCAAGCATCCTGGCACTCGTCACGGACGACTCGGGTGGCGCATCGCCCTGCCCACTGCCGCTCATACTAGCCGCCCGCAGCGCAGACTGCACCAACTCGCGTGTCTCTGGAGAGAAGACGGGCAGCAGCACGTTGCGCCATCCCCAGAAGCCGTAGCGGCGCACCATAGCCTCGTGATCCTTGGCTGTGCGCGTGGCAGAGTACACCTGCCGCACACGCGCAAACGGGGCGGCGGCCAGGTAGCTGCTGGTGTGCACGCTGCTGCGGCTGCCCACCTGCGTGTTCTGTAGCAGCTGGTACATGCGAAAGGTCGACTCCTTGAGCGCGAGCGGGACAACCCGTTGCCCGCCGTGGAAGCGCACGTTGCGTGGCCAGTGCGGGTGAATGTCTTCGTCGCGCTTCGCACCGCTTGCAACGGCCGCGCCGGCCGAGGCGGCGTGGAACTGCCACGCATCGTAGGGGAACTCGACCAGCAGCCCACCACGTGACGTTTTGTGAGACGTGATACCCACGCCGGCGTCCAGCTGTGCGGCTGCCACGACGGCACTTCCACCGCTCGCGCCTGGGGAGACGAGCGTAACAGCTGAATCGCCGTGCGGCTTCCTCGCTGGCTCTGAAGAAACTTCGTCCCACGGCATCGACAGACACGCTGCTTCATCGGAGCTGAACACGATGGACACCCTCTGGCTTTCCGGCACATCCACAACCAGCGCGTAGCACCGCTCCACGCTACCGTCCTCTTCCCGCTGCACCGACTCCGAGTGGCAAGTCGAGTTGGACCCCACTGTCATGGGCGACCCCGGTGGCACAATCGCGCTGGTCACGATGCCCGTGTGGTGGTGGTGGTGGTGGTGGTGGTTGCTCGTGGCGCTGCTCACCGCCGTGCCGCCCCCCTCGCGAAGGTCGTGCAGGCACACGTGCTGGCGCTCGCAGCCGCGGGGCAGGGTGGCCGCCAGTCCGCTCGGGGCCTCCGGCGTCCGCTCGTCGTCGTCGTGGATGCAGAGGAGCACCTCCGTTGCCATGTCTGGGGGCTCCGCTGAGGCCCACGCGGTGTTGGGTGGAGGCGCGGCCATGGACGTGCCCAAAGCGCCACTCGCCCACGTCGACTGCGGAGACACACGCCCGCGTGCACGGCGAACCGGTGTGTTGGCCGGGGAGGCCGCACCGTGATCCCGCAACGTGCTGGCCGGCACACGCACGAGCCGCACCGTGGTAGCCGGGGCTGCTGGGTTGTGGTGCTTGATGCGGACGAAGAGCGACCCACTCCTCCCGCCCTGCGCAACCTGGGTGGAGAGAGGGCTGAATGTCAGCGACTGGGGTGCGTGCTTGCTGGACGGGCTTGTCGGGGACGTGGCAAAGGCGCTCGACTCTCCTGCGAGCCCAGCGCTGGCGGCGAGCTCGTTCACATTGAACCGGATGGGCGAGGAGACGGACGTGGTGACGCCCGTGGTGGTGGCGGTAGTGGTGGCCGCGACGCTGCAGCCACTGTACAGGATGTGACCCCAGCACCCGCGCCATGGCCCGCAGAGCCGGTCGCCCTCCATCTCGCAGTACGCCAGCGGCTTGCGTTGACGGCGGCGCAGGGCCGTGTTGCGGCGCGATGGCGTGGACTCGGCCGTGTGCATGCTGACATCGTCGTCGTCCACATCGGACTCGTTGGCTCGCTCAGCGCTCGCGTCTGCTGCGCGAGTGTTAGGCGACGGCGGCGCTGCTGCTGCTGCTGCTGCTGCTGGTGGCGGTGGCTTTGTGAGGAAAGGCCCGTTGCACAAGAGAAGATGCGATGGGGCCACCTCGTCCTCTGAGTTGATCGTGACACCCATGCTGTCATCGCCGGTGGTGGTGGCGTCGTCCTCGTCGTTGCTGCTGCGCTTTGAAGCGGCCACGGCAGTCGCCGCTGAGGTCGCCGTCGCTGCGCCGGCGTTGCGCGCAGTAATCTCCTCCTCCTCGTACATGCTCACCCTCGCGCGTTGAAGGCCGTTGTGCATCAAATTGTCGTTTTGCAGCTCCTTCGCGGTTGCCGCGAACTCGTGCGAGTTGAAGAGGTCGGCCAGGGCTATCAGCACGTGGCGCAGCGTCAAGCTCGAGCGCCAGCCGTTGTTCACCGGGCCCTGCAGCGGTCGCAGCTGCTCCACCTCATCCGTGTGCACTGGCGCGGGACAGACGGCGTTGGCGTTGGGTAGGGCTGCGTCGTAGGAGAGCGCGACGAGGTGAGGGACCTTGTCCACCGCCACACCCGTGCAGCGTCGATGCGGCAGCTCTACAGTCAGGTGCGCACGCGGAGCCACAAAAGGGTAGCCCGCTGGCACACGCACCCACACGTGAATGGCCTCCCCCGCCATCGGACCACTCACCGGCACCACCTCCACGTGGAGCTGCAGCCGCGCCTCGTCCGCCTTGAAGTAGCCGCGATCTTTGCGGTACACCTGCGCATCGGGTCGCACACGTACACGGGGCACTGGGCTCTCGCGGCACACCTCCTGCAGCTCTGCCAGCATCCGGATCATGAGAGGATCAGAGAGCCGCGGCGAGGCGTCATCCTCGCTGGCGTGCGCGCTGATTGAGGACGAGGCGGTGGCGCTGTCGCCCTCCGCCAGGCGGAACGTCAGCGCCTTCAGCGGACACGCAAAGGGCTGAAGGTGGCGCACTGAGAGCTGCCGCCGAACGTAATGCAAGCCGGCATCTTCCACCTGCCGCGGAGGCGGCGGCGCACGCTCGGTAGCCGGCTTCGCCCCCGTCAAGCACAGCAACGCTGAGGGACGCATCGACGCAGCGGCCGTGCCCGTTGACGGTGCAGCCTCCGCCTTGTTCCCAACGGTCCCGGTGCGCTGCTGCCGCATATCGTCGCGGGCAACCTCGAAGTCCATCTGCGTGAAGCGAAAGCCGTAATCCTCGAAGCACAGCCGCTTTGGCGCGGACACGGTGACGGGCACGACCTCTTTTGTGGCTGCGGCGGTAGTCGAGTCAAGATTCTCCAAGGACATGACGGGTGGGGTCAGCTTGGGGAAGGCCAACGGCCTGTGAGGGCCTCCCGCCGCCTCCTCGCTGGAGGACTCGGTCGAAACACTCAGCGGCGCATCATCGTCGTCGGCGGCGGCGGCGGCGCGGCCGTCCAACGCGGTCTCACGGGGAGAAGGCAAACGCGTGGAGGCGTGCATGGCCGCTGGGGCGTCGCCGTCGTCCCCGTCCGCCTCATCTGCAGAGGCGGGCACCGCGATATCCTTGACCTCGCTGACGCCCTTCGTGACGTTCATCCTGTCGTGCTCCTCGGCGTTGGCGGCCTCGCTGACGATGTTCTTGTGTAGCTCCACGGAACCGCTGAGAGACTGCGGGTCCAATTGCATTCGCTTCTCCTCCTCGCTCCTCTTCGTCGCTTTGTTGGGCGTCGCGTGTCCGCCCTCAGGCCCCGCACGTGCCGCCATCGAAGCGCTACGTGTGACAGTGGTGGCGGAGTTGCTAGGGACCTTCTGCGCGTGTGCTGTGCTGCCTGGAACCTGGCGCATTAAATTCTCAGCTACGGCGGCAATCTTCGACGCCATCTGCGCCTCCGCTTTTACTCTCGTGGAGTGGCACGCAGCCCACTTGTCCGCCACGGCAAGGTCGGTGGGCAGATCGGTGCTCAGCCCGGTTGCGATGCGTTCCATCGCACACATGGCGGCCTCCTCACTCGCTCGCGCCTCTGCGACGTCGACAGACTGCGGCGCGTGAAAGAGCGCCGTGCAGGCGTACACACGGGCAAGTGCCTCCTGTGCGTCCGCCGACGTCAGCCGCCGCAACGCCGAGACCACCGAAGCCTCCGGCACTACCGCGCGATATTTATCTTTTGCAGAAGACATTTTGTTTTTGTTGGCGATGGTGTTAATTGAGGCTTGCGCCGACGTGTGTGTGTGTGTGTGTGTTCAGTGAACGACCCCTTGCAAACGAGAGGGAGATGAATGAATAACAAAAAAAAATCAGCGCTTGGTGGTGCGAATAACGATATTTTCAACAAGGCTTTAATTAATTTAAAAAACGAATGAGATACTATTCAGGAGGCAACTCCAAGATTGGCGCGTCGATGCAGATGCAACACACTTCCGCTTGGGTTTCTCCTTTTTTTTTTCTCAGATAAACGGAGCGTCCCAGAGGCGACGAGCCATAGAAAGCAGAAAAAAAAAAGAATAAGATGAGAGAAAACACAATGACTCTTGTGCACCGGCCCAATGCAGAGTCTGCCACAATCCTAAATTGTAGAGAATGGCCGCACGCACACACGCACACACTCAATGAAAAAGGGAGAAAAACGTGCGGGGAGGAGAATAAAAATTCAGCCAAAAAAAAAAAACTGGAAAGAGTCGTAAAAACAAATGGACCTGCTACGACTCTGCACACGTGAGGATGAAGAAAGAAAGGGGGAAATTGAAGATGAGGAAAAAAAAGGGGGGGATTGCTCTTTGCACCCACTCTCACACACACACAAAAAGAAATGAATATCTTATGAGAAAAAAGAGAAACAGGTGATCTGAGGAAATTTTCTTTTTAATAGAAGAATCCCGTTCAACTAGAAACGAAAAAGAAAAATGTACTTCAACAAGACGGAAACAGTTGCCTCACGGGAAAAAAAAATGATGGAGAAATGGAAGTTCTACCACAAACAAGAAGATGGAAAGAGGGAGAGAAAAATGTCTGAGCGAAACAACAACGAATAAGAGAAACAGAAAATAAAAAGACAGACAAACAATTCAGAAATGAACGAAGCACACTCTCCTTAGATACGAGAAAGATACTGGAAAGAAAAAAAAGAGGAGCACTACACTCTTCGGGTTGTATCTGCTCTCACCCTCCTTCAAACCAGTCAAAACCAGAACCTCAAGCTGTCAGAGCAACACACAGTCGTACAACAAAATACTTCACTTCTCCTTATTTATATTTTTTTTGTGTGTGTTTGTTCTTTTTGATCGGGACAAACACTACTGTGTAAAATTAAACAGTAGAAGGGCAAAAAAAGAAAAAAAAGCGCTAAAGATGGAGTTGGAGGTATTTGAAAGTGAAGAGGTTTGTTTGATGAGTGTGCAATGGCCCACCCAATGATACAAACAAAGTACCGTTTCTTTTCACTTGCAGCTAAATGAACAAAAGAGAAAGAGAGATGAAAACAAAATAAACTAGGCGTAACGTGATCTCTTTAGCAATGCGCCTGTCTGTGTTATTTCTACGTGATCAACAGAGGAAGAAAAACAAGTAGGCGCGGATACTGAGGAATAGGGTGTCCAACAACAACAACAAAAACGTGAATTTGTCAAGATTATTTTGGAGAATAACGAAAGCAGAAACGGTGTGTAATGCTGAACGACAAGCAGCAGAAAAAAAACCGCAAAACAAAGAAAAGAATGAAAAGCTGTTGGCTTTTCGATTACGGTAAGAGAAGAGATAAGATGAGAAAGAAGAAAAAATCAAAAGGTTCGCGTCACCTAAAAGGGGAAGAGGAGCAGAAATGAATCTTTTTTTTTAAGCTATATGATTGTGTAGACAGAAATAGTTATAACGGCGTGAAAGCAATCTCAACTCAAAGATGACAAGCACAAAAACAGAGCACACACACACAAAAAAAAAAAATGGAAAGTATTACTATATCACAGCTATAGAAAAAAAGTCACAGGTGCCAGTTTTAAATACGTGTTTGCTCGCCGTTGATCTATTCGAGAACAAGTAAAGAAGAATGTATTACAACGTGAAACGTAAAGCAGGAGCGGGATGAAAAACGATTTTTTAATATTGTCGGCCTCTACAAACGAAGAAAGGGATGGAAACGCAGTGCTCAGCGCTTAACACAATGGAGAGCGGAGAGGGAGGGTGCCGAAACACAAATACTTGGAGAAATAAAGAGCGGGGAAAGGTTATAGTACGACCTAGTGCTGACGACCAAGAGAGAAAAAAGAGGGGAGAAAAGACAAACAACAAAAATGAAAATACGCGATGAAATAAATTTAAACGAGAAGCCGGAGGCTATATGCGCGGATATACAATTCTTTTTTTTTTTTTTTTAGTTGCAATACGTGCCAGGAAGGCAACGGCTGAAAAAAGTAAGAGCGATCTAAATCAGGGATGTACTCAATATTGGGAATAAAAAATTTGGTACCGAGGTGACGAGAAAAGAAAGAGAGAGAATTATTTTTCAAAACGCTTTTCTGTGACGATAGTTGAGTCAAAGTAAAGGGAGTCTAAAGCACAAGAAACAGAAGGACTGTAAACTGATTTATAGTGAAGGGAAGGTGTACAAGGGTAAGTGTTCGAAAAGCATTAACAATTTATGTCACAAATGCTTTACTAGTAGTAGCAACCGTTCCTTTCGATCTACCTGTTTACTCTCCACTCTATCCGAGTAGTGAAAGCAGCCACGTACACACGCGCGAGACCACGTCGGGGAATGAGGCTCTTTTATTTTTTCGTTAATGCTTTTGTTGTCGTTTTTTGTTTGTTTTGAATGTTAGCCGTATGACTCCCTGCCACCGTATTCTGTAACGTGATCAACGACGAAGAGGGATGTATCGCACTGATGGTTCCTCATGCACAATAAAACAGCAATGTTTAGCCGTTGCACATGACATCCACAAAACGCGCACAAATACACACGCAAACATCGAATACAAAAGGAAAAAGAAAAGGCAACGAAGAAGAAGTCGATGGAAGAGAAAAGGAATAGTGAGAGACAGCTTCGTAGAAAGAAAACTAGTAGCTCGCCCTTCGAATGTGCGGCGTGCTGCGCGCCGTTCACGGCTGGCAAGCACGGCTGAATCGCAACACTCCGCAACTGTTCGAGTAGCAAGTACAACTCCGGGAAACGGCACGCGAGCCGCACCAGCGGATGAAAGTGTCCTCTGCATTGCTGTGAGTCCCACAATCTGGTCAGATCTTTAAGAGTAAGTGCGGGTCAATCCGCGCAAAAAAAAAGTGCACATAGCAGATGGTGCATACTAATTTAAATGCAACCATGTTTAACCCGAAAAGGTGATGCTGTTGTTCTTTTGACTGGTGTTGTCTTCCAACCGTTTGCTTTCGAATTTCTGAGCGTTAAGCATAAGCAATCGTTCCCTTTTCTACGTATCCATTGCCCTGTCCTCTACGAAGCTGGGATGTCGAAGACCTCCACCGTTGGTGGCTCCGTGCTGAAGTCCACCACCTTGTACGCGTAGCCGATCTTATTCAAGAACCTTGTCAGTTGGTCCCACACAACGAGACAGCTCTTGTCGTTGCGGCACGGATGCAGAACAAAAGGCACGGGGGAGGTCTGAAGGTTCTTATCCAGCAGCACCATGATGTTCCGCTTCTCGAGGTTGTTCACGAGTGCAAAAGGGGTGACGGAGCCCTGCACCACAGCAAGGTTGTCTCGCAGGTACTCCTCGGGAGCAAAGCGCAGGTCCTTCGTCCCGGCCGCCTTCTGCACCTGCTTCATATCCGTCTTGGTCGTGTGGATCGCCGTGACGAGAACGAGATCGCCCTTCTTGCTCTTAAGGAACATATTCTTGGCGCCGATGCACGGCGTCCCGAAGCGGGCCAGCTCCTCGTTGGCGGCCTCGACGGTGTGCTTCTCTTCGTGCTGGATGGTGGGGAGATCAAACTGAAGCTCCTTCAGCACGGCAAGCAGCTCCGCCTCGCCCTTGCAATCCTCTACGGACATCGCCCTGCGTGAGACGTGCGGCGGAGTGGGGCTATGTGCTGCGTTGCGGTCTTCTACTAGAGCACGCGTTCGTGTCGTTGTGCTGCTGAAAACGAGTTGTGTTCTCAAGGCAGCTGACGAGGACAATGGCCAGCAGTGCTGCGGTGTTGACGTATACAATGGCTGTGTACGGCGGGTGAAGGAACCACTGAGCACTCTTGGGGCGGCTTGGCCACAACCGGGCAGGCGCTTCGGAAAAGAAAGCGTGATGGCGGTGCGCTAGCGCAAGACAGCGTGGATGTAGAAGCCAAAGAACGTGGTTTTTTTTTTTGTTAGGGTCTGGCAGCGAGTCGTCCTGTAAGAGAGAGAATGGTACTGTTATTGGTCCCCAAAGAAATTTGTCTTCCTTATAGTTATTGTAAAGTCCCAGAAAGAAAGCAAAACCGCTGCAGTAGTCGCCTCGGTAAAGTTAAAAGAAGGCGTTTTGTTGTTGTTGTTGCTCTGCTTTGTTGTTTGTTTGTGTTCGTTAGTATGTGTGAATAAGTGTGTGATCTTTTGGGCTCGCGCAATTGATGCAGGTCAGAAAATAGAAGGAAAGAGGCCGAAGGTCGGGAGAACAAAAAGAAGATGAGCGCAGACAGATTTCCTCGCAACGAAACGTATAGGCCAGCTGAAGCATCGCTCGCCAACATGTAGTGAAAAGAAAAAGTTCATGGGTTTTTCATTAATTTTTTTTATTGCTACACTTCGCTATAAATAAAAAAAACCTGTTACAACGCCACAAACACAAAGCCTGACCAGGAAAAAAAAAAGGGCGTTCCGCAATACTGGCACAACAATCTCCTTGTTGTGATTCAGCCTCTCTACGCTCCTCTTAAGCGACGAAGATTGCACGAGGCAAGTGGACTGTACGTGAGCGCTAGTATAGTTGTTCTTCTCGGTTGAAGATTCGAGATTTTTTTTTCCTTCTGGCCAGCGCGACGCCTTCCACTGTTCTGTTGCCTACACGATGTCGTGTCTCCAGTGATAGTGCAAGTAGAGGCGCTCGTTGCTATTTCTTTTTTGATTGCTGGTATATGTTTGCCTCGCTTGCTCAAGTACGCTACGTCCGCGAAAAAAAAGAAGAGTAATGATGGTCTTGTGTATGGTGTCGTATTGAAACACAACATTCAAAAAAAAAAAAGATAAGATATCGTCAGATGTTAATTAACTGCTAGCCAATAAAGTCGCGCATTGCCTCTCCTCTCTGTGGGCGGACACCAGGCCGGCGAAGAAGCACAGAAATGGATGCACCAAACTCAGACCACCTTAACATATAAATTGTTTATTTAAAATGCGTTGTCCTCTCGCTCGCAGGGAAGGAGGAACAAACGCTGCGTCGCCGACCCGATCGCGTGTGCTCTGCGCTGGTGTGTGCTTACGTTCACTTTCTTATTGGGGGGGAGTTGATCTACAGTCTTCTCATGCAACACAACGACGAGAGAGATAGAGGAATCACAACGCGCCAGTCCCGAGAGGGGAGAGAAAAAAAAATAGAGGTTCACTACGAAGGAGATATTGTGAAAGTCTACGTGTCGCCGCCGTTGGCTGCCGGACAGCTTCACCCGGCAGCCTGCGGTGAGTGCAACCGCCCGACATCGACTGCGCAAGTCTTCACGAAGCTGTCAGCGCGTCTTAGTAACTGCGGCCGAAGAGCACCCACGTAGTGGCGGGCTTGGTGCAGCTCTTGCAGATGCACGTGTGGCCCTCCACCGGTCCGGGCTGCTCAAACGGAATGCACAGCGTCTTCGCACCCATGCTCGGCGCACGGCTGTCCTCGCGCGTCTCCTGCGCCTGCGCGGCCTTCGACTCCTCGGCGCTGTCCTTCTTCACCTGATCCTCGCAGTCCATCGAGCCGCACCACGGCGCAAGAATCACGCACTTCCGGTTCAGCGTTGGCACGAACTCCGCCCACTCCGTCAGCTGCACGCGGTTCCTCTCCATCGACTCCTTCGCGCGGCCGTACATCTGCGCGTGGATGTCCTCCAACAGGGCGGCGACGGTCGTCGGCGTCTGCGGGTTCCACGCAATCGACCGCTTCTCACCACTGAAGCGCACCGCCAGCGCGAGCTTGTTCTCCGCCAGCTCCTTTGGTCCCAGCTCCACACGCAGCGGAACGCCCTTCACCTCCCAGTGGTTGAAGCGCCACCCAGGGCTGTAGTTGTCGCGCAAGTCGCACTTCGCACGCACGCCAGCGTCGCACAGTTCACCCTCCAGACGCCGGCAGCTCTTCAGCAGCTCCTCACGCGCCGCCTCCGTCGTGTCCTTCGTGATCCCGACCGGGATGATGACCACCTGCGTGGACGCAACGCGCGGCGGCATCACCATACCGCGGTTGTCGCCGTGCACCATGATCATCACACCAATCACACGCGTTGACAGCCCCCAGCTGTTCTGCCACGGGATCAGCGTCTGCTCGTTGTTCTCCGGGTCCTGGAACTTGATGTCAAACATCTTACCGAAGTTCTGGCCTAGGTTGTGGCTCGTCGCACCCTGGCACCCGCGACCCACCGCCTCAATGTACGTCTCCACTGTCGTCGTGTAGTACCCGCCGGCGAACTTCTCCTTCTCCGTCTTCTTGCCGCGCACAACGGGTACCGCCAGCAATTGCTCGTACACAGCTGCGTAGCACTCCAGGATGTCCAGCACCTCCTTCGCGCACTCCTCCGGCTTCGCCCACGCGCAGTGGCCCTCCTGCCAGAGAAACTCGCGGGTGCGGATGAAGGGCGTCGGGTGCGAGAACTCCCACCGGATCACGTTGTTCCACATGTTCAATCGCACCGGCAGGTCGCGGTGCGAGCGGATCCACTTCGCGTAGTACGGGTACATCACCGTCTCGCTCGTCGGACGCACCGCCACCGGCTGCTCCAGATCCGTGTCGCCCGCACGCGTCACCCACGCCACCTCCGGCGCAAAGCCCTCGATGTGCTCCTTCTCGCGCTCCAGGCAGTTGCGAGACACAAACATCGGGAAGTAGCAGTCCTCCACGCCCAGCCGCTCGATCTTACCGCCGAGGAATCGCTGCACGCACTTCCACACGTAGAAGGCCCATGGGCGGATGATGTAGCACCCCGACACGTCGTAGTACTCAATCATCTCCGCCTTGGTGATCACGTCGATGTACCACGCAGAGAAGTTGTCCTCGCGCTTTACCGCGATGCCAAGCTTCGTCTCGCCGGAGGGAGCCGCGACAACGGCAGCGGCGGCAGCCTTCTTCGGCGCGGGGTCGGCGTGCTTCTTCTCGGCCTTTGCGTTCGACGATTGCGCCGGCGCGGCGGAGGAGGCGGCCGTGCTGAAGTCCACCATGCGGTACGGGTAGCCGATCTTGTCCATGTACATCTTCAGCTGGTCGAAGGTGACGACGATGGTGTGGTCGTTGCGGCACACGCAGAAGGCAAGGGAGATCGGCGACGACGCGATGCTCTGATCAAACAGCACCGTGATGGTGCGCTTGTCGAGGTGGTTGATGAGCGGGAAGGGGGTCACGCAGCCCTGGACCACCTTGAGGTTGTCGTGCAGCACCTCGCTGTTGGCAAAGCGGAGCTCCTTCGTGTTGGTGAGGCCCTGGATGGCCTTCAGGTCGGTAGGGGCCTCCCGCAGGGCGGTGACAAGGACGAGCTCGCCCTTCTTGCTCTTGAGGAAAAGAGTCTTGGTGCCAGCGGCGGTGATATGCATCTGCTCCTTCAGCTGGGCGAGGACCTCGTCGACGGTGGCCTTCTCGTCGTGGTTGAGAATCGGGGTCTCCTGGCCAAGCTCGGCGAAGGTCGCCTTGACCTCGTCAAAGCCATGGCAGTCGGCAACGGACATTTTGGTTTGGGAAGAGGTGGAGGGTTGTCGTTCTTTTTTTGGCGGCTGAGTTGTGCTCAGAGAGCGACACGCACACACGTAAGGGTGGCTGAGAAACGACGATTTGGTTAAAGACAATGTCGGTGCTGCGTTGTTCGAAAAGAAGCGAGGCACTCGGCAATCGTTAGGTGACTTTGCTAAAAGAATGCTTGAAAATGGTTTGCGCGTGCGCACCTCACAACCAGAAATACTCTGCGCGGATTTTAGGAAAGTCGCTATCAAAGGGAAAGAGGATGAGAGAGGGTAGTAGCTTGGAACCTTGGGCTGATGCATACGACACTACGCAAATCCTGCTATAGAACGTAGACAAACAACAGAGGCACTGCTGAGGGAAAAGTCCCGATACCAATAGAAACGATGTCGTTGTAATTTTTTGGTTTTGGTTATTTATAAAATGAAGAGAAAAATTTGAGTTGGTGGATGAAAGAGAATAGGAGTGGGGGTAGTTCGAAGCATTCACGTTGAAGTGAATTCTCCCCTTTCGTTTAATCATGACGTAGACATCTGATTGTTTGTCATTCGCGCTGTGCTGCCCCTTGCATGTCCGCCCCGCGAAAAAGGGGCAGAGCAGAAAAAGTATTGAATACGAATTTCACGCCGTTCATTCTTTTTTGAGCACAGAAAATTCTGCGCTTTCTGATCCACAAGGTGTGTTGTTGCTTCGTCACCTGTTGCACCTCTTCCATGTAATACGCTGCGCGCACTTTCCATTATTCTGTTGTGATTTTCGGTTCAAGTACAGTAACATTATGTGAAGAGAAACGGTGAAAGAGCATTGTCAAAAAAAAAAAAGATTTATGCCGGTCGAGAAACATACAAACGCGGAGTTACAAAAAAGTGTTTGTTCGGGTTTTCTTTTTTGCATTTTCGTTGTTGAGCGTGTTGCAGGGCGTTTGTTGCTTCCGCAACTGTCGGGTAGTTGCCCACCCCTTATGAACATATGCAACCCACCGCGACCCGACTTCATCGCATCATCGAAAACCGCGTGTGCTTGCCCATGGCCTGCAGATCTTCCAGCTTGCGTTTTCCGTAGTTCAGCTGCCACTCAATCTTCAGAATGTTCTTTCGAGGCACGTCGCGCTGCTTTTCAAACTCGGAGCGAATGTACGCGGTGAGGTTTCGGCGGGTGTCGGGGTCCTCCATTCGACTCACCTCACGCAGCATGCTACGGTACACGTTTAAGATCTCCACCTGCACTCCGCTGTGGCGAGGCGCGGCACTACCAACGGAATCGCGGTCCTGCGATGCACGCGTCTTGTTGCCTTTCTTTTTAGAAAACAGGTGCGTCCGTAGGCGCTGACGCACCGCCTCGTCCTCCGCGGCGGCAGACGACGATGGAGCGGCACTGCTGGTCTGGGGTGATGGAGGGGCGGAGCGGACAATTCTGGTGTGCCGCGACGGCGACGGTGACGAGGAGACACGGCCGCTGGGGCTGTGTTGGTGCCCAGCGTGGGCGTCGTCATCCCCGTCAACACCGATCTTGTCAGCGTGGCGATGGTGGCCATCGTGGTGGTCGTCGAGCTCCTCCATAAACTGCGACAGCGGCGTGGCTGCGGGGCTCATCACTCCGATCTTCCCGACGTGGTTCGTGACATCGGAGCGTCGCGGTGAGCTGTGCGGCGGCACTGCCTGCGCAGTAGTGCCTGCTGTTGCTGCTGTACTGCCCTGAGGGCCACGTTCTGGGTACATTGGGTTTCCCTGGTAGTGCTCCTGTGTGGCGTACATCGTGTCTCGATACACCTTCGTCAAGGTATCGAATGGGAAGTTGTGAGTGTTACCGCCTTTATCGCGCCGCTGATGGAGCACACATCGTGTGCAGCGCAAGCAGCCCTTCATTGCGCGTCAGCAGTCTTTGTTTTGCGATTTTTTCTGGTTTGTGAATGGGATCGAAGTGCGTGTGTGTGTGTGTGTGCTGTTAGTCATTGTATTTTTTGCATTATGCAAAATCGGAGAACACAAGTACCGAGAGCAGGTCCGACGGAAAGGAAGATGAAAGGGAAGTGGATAGAAAGTTGAATTGAACGAGGGTTCAGCGCGCGTAAAACGTGCAAAAAAAAGAGAGAGAGCAGCTCAAAAAGCAAAAGGGAACCTGGAAAAAAAAAGCAGTTGCATTTATTTATATATATATAGGGGCTCAAAGGCAACTGTCAGCAATCCGTCCCAGTGACCTACCCAGATTTTTTTTTTAGGCTGAGCTGCTTCCGAGCTTCGGCGAAAGCGTGCTGTAGTCTGCTTCGTTTCTTTTTGTTTCGTTTTCCCTTTTGACTGTATTAACATACACCTGTGAAGAAATGCGCAGGACACGCACGCTGAGAAAGAACAACAAATCTGACGAGACACCCTGACGTCCCCCGCAGTCAGTGCAAAGCCACTAACCTTCTCAGTCTAGGCCATCGTAGTCGTCCTCCCCGTACCAGCTCTCCCCTCCTGCGCCGGCAGCGTCACTGACACCGCTGCTTAGGCGACACTGCCGCTCTTGGGCTTGGCGGAGCAGACGGCGAAGGGCTGGGGCGACCACCTCGACCTCCCTCTGCACCTCGGCAGACACCACACGCACATTCGCGGCCAGCTGCACGGCTGGCTCGTGCTGCAGTGCCGAGAAGAAGTGCACCTCTTCCGCTATACTGACGAGGCGCACGACGGGCCGCCGCTGCCGTCGTGGCCGCAGCCCCTGTTCGATGCCCTCATCACCCGAAGTGTCCTCCCCACTCCCGCGGTTGCTCTCCGCCCCGTTTAACCAGACCCGCAAGGTGGCCTCCCACGCGTGCGCCGCGCGCTGACTCTGCCCGCTCTCGTCGTACACGCGAAAGAGCTGGTGACTATGTGCCACTGTAGTCCACGGCAGCAAGAAGAAGTGAGACGGCGGTGACAGGGTGAATGTTGGCGTTGATGTCGTCTCTTTCTCTACAATGTCCCACAGCGCGTATGGGCTGCCCAACCACCGCCAGGTCACCTCAGCCCCTTCATTCTGGTGATCCGCAGACTCCGCTGCGATCCCTTCCATCTCCTCCACCAACTCCCACAGTGACGCACATCCACATGGCGTGCCAGGAGGAGGACGCGTGCACGCCTGCAGGATGTCCTCATTCGCCAACACGAGGGACCATTCATCTGGCTGAGTGGATGCAGCTTCGAGGCTCTCATTGGATAGTGTTGAGCAGATGTTGGGGCCAGTGAGAAGGCAATGCAGGAGAGACGAAAGTGAGGAAGGGAGGGAGGCAGCACCATCTACATTGTTCAGCGCGGCAACGCTTGTTCTCCTCCCTGGCAGCGCCATCGATTGCAGATGTTGCTTGGCGATCAAAACGCGGATCTGGAGTGCCAGAGTAAGGAGACCCGAGCGATGTCGCAGCTTGTGCTGTTCTTCTTGCAGAGGACTCTGTTCCTCTTGCTCTGCAGCTGCAATCGCGCTGGAAGGTGCCGCTTTGGTCAGCTGTAACGTGCGGTGCCACACACTGAAGAAAGCTGCACCGGTGTACTCGAGGACCCACTTCATGTACGCCTCCACGTCATCAACCCTTGTCCTATCCACGGAAGACGGGCATACATGCAGGCCGTCGAACACGATGCATTGCAGCGCTGTGAGTCGAATGCCCTCCACAAGAGCGGAGATGGACTGCTGACCGGGCCGTGGAAGAACCTGCTGGGCAGTCTGCAGGCCGGACTGTCCACCCACACTCTCGTAAAGCGCTCGCACGGCCTCCATAAGCACAAGAGAGGGGTAGAGCTCCGGTGGCGCGTCGCTGCACGTGTAATCGTCGGCAGCCACGGACGTTGCGTTGGACTTCGCATCGCTCGCTGTTTCGGCCAACTCGGCTCCCATGTACATTTTCCACTCCGCAAAGGATATCACATGCAAAGGAACAAATGTGCGGTGTTGAGCGCAGGCGTCGTACAGACTCCACAACGCAGGCTCAACCACCCGGAACGCCAAGCTGCGGAGCGTTTGGTCGAATGTGGCAGCACTGGCAGCAGACGACGGTGTTGTTGCTGCTGCTCCTACCAAATCAGCGGACACCAGCTCATCTCCCGTAGCCCCCGCAGGAGACGTGACGCATGTGCGACTCCGCTGCGCTGCGGTGATGGAGGAGGCCGTCAGCACCGATCCCTCTGGGCCCTCCTCCAGTAAACTGCTGCGCCGCTCCTCCATAACAACACGCACGAGGGAACGCGCCGCCCCACAGAGGCGTCGCAGCGTCGCCTCTTGATGACGCGCGTCCACGTCGACAAACCACGGCATACAGGCACGCGCGGAGAGCGACGCCATTTCCGTATCCGATGACGGCTGTGCCGACGCCTTCCGCGCTGCCTCCCAAGTGGACTCTACACGTCTTACATGGTGCAGCAGCGTCTCGCACAGCCGCTTTAATGTGTGCAACCGTGTTTTTTGGGGAAGCAATGTGTACATCGTGGTGCTCGTGACAGCGGTGGCTGACGGCTCTGCAGATTGCTTGGTGCGGAGCGCAGGGTTTGCCGGGGCGACGTATCGGCAACTGCTCTGCTGCTTCAGCTCCTCCAGTCGACGAAACGCAGCGGAGAGTACACCCACAACGCCGGTGAAGGCAAGGCGTACGGGGACCTCAGACACCGACGGATTCGGCGGTGTGTGCTCGCCACAACATTTTGAATACGTAGAAGATGCATCTCCCTGGATGCTTTGCAGATGAAGCACATATTCATAAAGTGGCTGAATGAAGCGAAGGATAATATCTGGGTCACCGCTGGAGGCGCTCGAAGTAACGTCGTCACACGTTGTCAACATCGACTCGTCCAGCTGCAATGCAAGAAGCACAACAGGGTCACTCGATGCGTGCGGTGAAGGAATACGGCAGCTCTGCTCTTGACTCAGGATGTGTTGCAGGGCAGTCAAACGGAGCAGGAAACGCCGGTAGGCGTCGTCGTCAGTCAAGCGCAGCGTCAACACGGTACAACACACCGGGGAGGCAGAACCCAGTGTGAATGACGCGGCCTGGACAACTGAAAGGCCACCATCCGTCAGTGCAGTCTGACAGCGCGCCACGTCGCCGCTCGATGCTTTCCCCGTCACAGCACATGGACTTTGAGGTCCAATGATCGAACGAACGGGAGAAGATGGCAGAGGCTGAAATGGCTGCCCTCCGTCAATGCTGTGTTCTGCCATGCGCAGGAGGGCACGCCGCACGCCGGGAAGGTGTACAAGCGGAACCTCACCACTCCACCACAGCATCTCGCTCACCCATTCGCAACCGCGTGCACTCGCGCGCGTAGGCGAGGCAGCGTGCGCGGTCGCCAGGACTGTGGACCGCTGGCATACCTTGAGAAGTGCCGACAGCTGCGTTTCACACAGAAGTGACAGCTCACAAGTGTGCTCTTCGTCGCGATCTGATAGATGCGGAGCGAGTTTTTGAATGAGGAGGGGAAGTACTGCCTCAAGCGGTGGCAACGACGGCAACCGCGCACCTGGCTTGAGGCAGGACGGAGAACCGATACTGGAAATATCTCTTCGACGCGCATCATCCACAGCATCATTATCTCCGCACCGCTCTTTCGTTGCCTCAGCTGCTGCTGTGTATAGGGCAACCACCCACGGCAGCCAATGCTGCACAGGCAGCGCTGCCTCGGAAGTCGGCAGGGTGCACAGCCACTCCACCGCAAAAGGGACAACAAGGGCGGCCTGAGTGTGGGGCGGATGGCTGGGTGTGCCATCCCCGAGGAGCGGAAGCAAGGGAGTCAGCACAACCGTCGTCACCGCGGTTAACGCCTGCGTGCGCCGCGATAAGAACGCGTCGGCTACCGAGCTGCTTGACGTCAGAGACGGATATGTGTGACGCATTGTCCAGCCTTTCTCTCTCGCTTTTTCCTCCAAGGGCGTAGCAGAAGAGGCAGTACCTTCGAACGCGCAGACGGCGTAGCCGAGACGCTGCAGCACCCGCACACATAACAGCGGATGCAAGCCGCTAGACGATGGTGCTGTCGCGCCGCCTCCTGAGGAGACAGAGCCAGTATCATCACGTTTTGTTCCGTGAAGTAAAAGGTAAAGTAACCGATCCACCTCCCAAAGTTCCCCGTCATCGGACGCGTGCGTTGAGGGCGGTGTAAGGGCAGCGAGGTGTTGACGCACTTGTTGAGAAAAAGAATTCAGTGAGGTGGCAGCATTTGCAGCTCGAGATGGCCGTTGTGCGTGAAAAGAAGTTGACTGACCGTTGCTATCATGCGCGGAAAGGAAACGGTACTGCTGAGTGAGCGGCAGCCCCGCCACAGTTAAGAACCCATCGTGCCCTCTCCTTTTGCCTCTCCTGCTCATCTGATGTACTGCTCTTCTAGAAGCCGACAGAGTCGATTGAACTGCGGAGCCTCTCATTGTGGTGAATGGGTCTAAACGCTCGTTCTTTTAAGAGCTTTCTCGTTGTTTATGTTCTCTTCTTCACCGTTGATATACTATATGCCTCTTGGTGCAACCCCCACTAAGCTTCGCTTCTCTTTCTCTCTCTCTCTCTCCTTTCCTCTGAGCCTAGCTCGTGAACAAGGCAGGGTAGAAGGTGCTAGCTCAGCCACTTCTGAGGGCTCGTCATCTGATTCGATGTGTGTGGGTGCGGAAGAAAGCTATGGTCTTTATAATGATACAGCTCCTGGGTAAAAAACAAAATCAGCGGTCACCTTCTCTTATCATCGTTTATGTACGTACTCAAAAATCAAAAAGAAAGAAAAATAGTGGGCAATAAAGAAGAATAAACATGACGACGCAGATCGAACATGTGGAAAGGTAAGCTGGACGCTCATTATGTGAAAAAAAGGCCACGATGAGTACCATTGACGCTCTTTAGCTTTTCATTTGCGAGAGCCGAGTTCAAAGGAAAGACACCCTTTTTGATACATGTACGCATATACGTGTGTTTCGTTTGTAGAGGACTGATTGTAGTTAATTTTTATTTTTGTTGAGTCGCACGGAGAATACATGTTGTTCTATGCTAAACTCTGTGTGCTCCTTCTTCGTCTCTCTGACCTACGTGTGTGTGTGTGTGTGTGTGTGTGTGTATGTGTGGCCACGAGTGGGAATCGCTTTGTCAATAAGCTAGTAAGCGAGGAGGGTAGCTGGAGAGTCTTCCACACTCCCTCTCTCCATTTCGCTCCTCTAATCCATAGCCCTACCTCTTACTACAAGGTAAAAGTCCAGCAGCACAACACTTCAATCAAGGAGAAGGTGTGGTGAGCAGCGATTGGAGAAGAGACTCTTGCTGCTGCCAAACCTCGCGGTGGCGGCGCAGCGACGCCTGTGTGTGCCGCGCTGCCACGTCGCTGACACGCGGCGACCCGCCAAACCCAGATGACGGCGTAGAATTCGCGGAAGGGGGAGTGCGCTCTGACAGCAACGAAATCGGTGTTCGCGCGGGAGTGTTGCCGGCGCCGATTTCAAGACCGGTGGGTGCCACATCGGCGCTTGTGAGCATTCCTGATCCCGCCCTAGTGGCGAGCGTTGCTTCAGACGACTCCGCTGGCAACGCCCGCTTCTCGCGCCGCTTCGCCGCTATCGGCCCGATGCCTGCCTGGCCATTAGAGACTGCGCCAATCCTTTCTGCACTGTCTGCAAAGGCGGCTGTGCCGGTTGTGGCGGTGAGGAAGTTGCGGAGTCGCTCCTCAGGGGAAAGGGGAGAGGCCGACAGCGTGCCGGGAGCTTGCCCACGTTTCGACTCGTTCGTTGTGGGGGACATTGATGATTGAGCACCTCCTTTGGTATCCCAACCCACGTCCCATCGACGCTGTGCTGGTGGCGTCCGACTCTGCAGCGGAGACGGGGATACAGAGGGCAATTGTGTGGTCGACGGCAGGCTGCGAAACAGTGGACTGCGCAGTGGCAGGGGCAGCGGCAGCGGCATTTCTTCCCCCGCACGCAGCTCTGCATCGGCCACGGGTGCCGACGTGCTTTGACGAACGCCATTGTGGGCCGTCGATGATTCCGGACGTGGTGCGAAAGCGCTATCGCGGTGAAGAGAGATCTCTCGCGGCATCGTTGCAGTAAACTCCTCCGGTACGGATGTCGGAGGCTCCACTGACCGTGAGGACGTACCCCGCTCAGACTCCGCATTGGTCCCCGCAAGAACGGCTTCGCGTGAAGCGCGGATGTTTCGCGCTGGTTGTTCTGCACTGCTGTCGCTGCGTTCTCGCGGCAGAGACGACAATGTGTTACTAACACCCCCTGTCGACGTGGTCAGCCCACGCGAGGACTTCTCCCTCGAAGACGTGGAGGTGGTGAAGCCCAGAAACAAAGTGGCGTCTCCCCTTCCTGCGCCATCGCCGCTATTGCCCTCTGCCTGCGTGGGTAGCGAAGACGGCAGTGTACGTAGCGTGCCATCGTCAACGAACTTTCCGCTGTAATGTGAGGGCAGTGCTGGCAAGGCGGGTGCCGCTGCATCCCACCGCATGCCCCTAACGCCCTCGCTATAGTCTGTGGCATCTGTGGTGCGTTCTTGCGGTGGCGGTGATACCGGGGGAGACCGTGACGTGTCACTGCGCCGACTCTCCACGTCTGACCCGCTCGTCTTGCCAGCTGTCGAGGACTTCGGCAAGCTAGCCTGAGGCAGCCGCAACGTAGCTGGTGACGCCGCCGAGGGATCTGTATAGAAAGGATGCGTACTTCCATGCACGGCAGCAGTGCGTAGTGCGGCACCAATCGCGGTATGGGGGCTAGAGGCTGATATTGATGCAGCTCCAACCAGCATCGCGGGAGAGGCCTCTCGCAGTGCAATTCGCAGCGACACCTCCTTGACGCGAAGGGCCTCCGTAGCATCCGCCAGCGCCCGTGTCAGGTCTTCGATGGTGCTGGATAGGCGATCGTACTCGTCCTCCGCGTTCAGTCTGGTGTCTTTCAGCTCCGCCTGCGCCTGCTCGAGACGCTCCGTAAGCACTGTGCGCTGTGCTTCTTGCGCCGCCAACGACGCCGCCTTCACTTCAGCAAGCTGCGCCTTTAACCGCTCGACTTCCTCTGTGAGCGCGACACAGGTGCTGCTGCTGCTAAAGCTGGTCTTCGTATCGGGCTCTTCACTTTGCACAACCAGAACTTCTGCGTCCCCAGAGGTGTCTTTACCAGATGGGAAAACCGCGTTGTGCTCTGGAGATCCGAGAGAGACCGATTGTGCACGCGCAGCGGAAGCAACAGATACGGCGCGCTCCTCAGCGCTGTGCAACCGCCTCATCAGCTGCAGTTGCTCCGTGTCTTTCCCGAGTAGTTGCTGTTGGAGCAGACGCACCTGCTCACTCTGCTCGCCAATTAGCTCGTTGCGATCCGCTCGCACCACCTCCAGCTCCGCATGAATCGCGGCGTAGTGTTGAGATACTTCCAGTACGGCATGCCTCACCTGGGCAACAAGGGCACTGAGATGCAAGCTGTCAGCAACAGCTTCCGCGTCGCCGCCAGCGATGCAAAGCTGCTCTGCGGGGGACTCAACCGTGTCTTGCAGCATCTGCGCTGCGTGCTGAACCAATGATGCCGGCTCTGTTGCGTCATTCTCCAACGGCCCCTCCACGACAACCTCATTTTGTACTCGACGCACGCTGCTCAGCAGCTCTGCAAGTTGCGCGACCAGCGGTTTTAGATTCACCGATGGTGTGGTACACGCTTCAGCAACCGTGGCGAACGCACCGTCTCCCGCCTCCTCGTAGGCGCCGCCCCTATCGCCGCCCTGACGTAATGGCAAAGGGGTTTCTTCATCCTGCGGCTGCTGTGCGCAGCGCAACAGCTGCTCCTCCTTGGCCAATAGCTGAGTCTCGAGGTCGTCACAGCGGAGGTCTTGGGTGAGGCACATCTCACGGAGGTTCTGCGCTTCGCGCTCCGCAACATCGAGGCGCACCTGCATGGACTCTATCTCACTCACCGCCTCGGTGTACTGCTTGGCCAGGATGGCGGATGGAGCCGCAGGGGAAGGAACGGAGCGTGGTCCCGGCATGTCGCTGGCGTTCTCGATGGTGTCAGGGCTTTCAGAGACAGGGGTAGTTGCCCTTTGTACCTTCCGGTCTTCTC
Organism: Crithidia brevicula; assembly: GCA_030849845.1. Taxonomy (NCBI): domain Eukaryota; phylum Euglenozoa; class Kinetoplastea; order Trypanosomatida; family Trypanosomatidae; genus Crithidia; species Crithidia brevicula. The sequence goes on along the minus strand of JASAOD010002004.1, from coordinate 195,661 downwards.
GAACAAAGGCCGCACTGTCCGTCGGTTCTCCGTCGGTTTGGACCCCAGTGCTGACGCGAGTAAGCCCCGTCGCCATCCCGCGAACGTGCGCGATTGCTGGCATTGGCGCATGCTCTCCGTCTCCCCGTCGCACAGCGGAAACCGTCGGTGGGATGTTGGTGGTGGCGCTGCCCGTAGCGACTTCGTCGGCAGAGGTTAATACACAGCTCCCCGCGTCAAGCGGCTTTGGTACCGTGTAGTGTACAGTTGCCTCTATAGTACTCTCAAGCGCCTCTTCCGCCAACCCGCGGTCTCCACACTCGAACCGGCTGCTCCTCAACGCTTCGCCGCCACATTCCACGACCTCCCCCTCGACACACTCCACCATGTAAGCAGGCGAAAGGGAATTGGGAGAGCGGCTTGTGAGCGCAGTCGCTCGCCCCACCGGCGACTCCGCTAAACATGACGCTGACGCTGCAAAAGCCTTGCTGCGGACGGGATCAGGGGTGAAGGAGGCGCCACAACGGTCTCGTCGATCAACTGCTTCCTTTTCAGCTCCCGTAGGGCTGGGAGTTGTTATACCTGTGGCTCCTGCCGTATCTACAGGTGCGGCGGGGACGCCTGTCGGTGCCGCCTTCTTCTCCGCTTCGCGCCACTGCGCGGCGAGCACCTTCGATTGGCGGTCGTACGCCGCCTGCAGCCGCGCCAAGCTGTGCTCTAGCTCACTGCAGCGGTGGTACCAGTGCACCGCCTCATCTTGCAGCTGCAGCTGGCCGTAGTCATCCAACGACTGCCGCAGCGACGGGGCACTGGATGAGTGGGAGGGGCAGAGCCTCTGGTGAGCGCGCGTAAAGATGGGAATTCCGCGCAGCGCCTGAGGAGAAGCCGTGGTTGAAGCTGTAAACCGCGCAGCATCCACCCTGCCATGGGCGGGGAAAGGCGTGAGCTTCGCAGAGGCAGACGTGGCGACGGAATGAGCAGGCACAGCAAACGGTTGTGTTAGCTTGGGTGTCTTGCGAGTTTCGTGAGGCAGGCCCGCCCACTCATCGCCCTCCACATCAAGCCGGCCGCGGTTCATCCAATCGTATGGAGCATCAACTCCTGATGTGACCCCTGTCAGCTTCCCCTCACTAACTCCACTGCTAGACCTGAAGTGCGGCCCCTCCCATGATGCCTTCATTTCTGTAGCGGCTGCGCGCAGATAGGGATTGCCGCTGAACTCGTATTGCCGTGTAAAGCTATCAGCGTGTTCGAAAGCGAGGCGTTGCGGGGAACCGTCAACGGAGTGTTTGACGTGCTCAACTCTATCACGATCACTGGACTCATTTTCTGCCGCAGTGTTGGCACCCATGCTTGACAGACCCCTTCTCCCCCCTTCTTGATGTGCCGAAGGAAGCGCGGCAGTTTCAGTCTGTGGGCTCGCAGTCTCGTCACCCCTACTCGCACGAGAAGCAGGCATGCCACTCAGTGCAGATGACGAGCTGACCACCGACGCCGGAAAGCGGGACTGCACCACTTGCCCTCCATTGCTGTCGCTTGTATCGTCAAAAAAGTCTTGGCGGGTGTTGCTCAGCGGGCCGCCGTGCAGTACTCGCAAGGGTGGCATGGGCAGTGTAGATCGTGACGCTGCTATCACGTTCGCCTCACACGCGCCTTGGAGCTGTTGGGCTGTCCGCGCTTCGCCAACCGGCTCGAGGTCAAAGAAACTCTGCTCCACAGACGCCACGGTGGTGCTAGAGGCGTTCCGCTGGAAGATGCCGGTGGCTGAAGGCGCAAGCGGATAACTCGGTGCCCCGCTCGACGCCGCGGATCTTTCCGGTGCGTTCTCCATTGTTGCGGCGGACATGACCGAAGGCAGCGGGCTGCGGTGCAGCCGCCGTGATATCTATACTTCGTCGTTTGACTCCTGTCGTTGTTGCTCTTGTGTGCTCCCAATTCAAATGAGCCGATGGTGCTACTCGGTTGTAAACTAATCTAGAGAACGGGGTGATTGTCGTTAATATTCGCCCTTTACCTTTCTGTGATGAAACAAGGAGGTTTTTGATAATAATACGAAAACAGCAGCGATCGTTTGTAGTGCGAATAGCAAAGAGTCTATGATTCAGCGTGTACTTGCTACAACAGACTGACAAAAGCCCATGTAGCGGCGACACCTTTGTGTCTAATGCTCAGGAAAAGATGTGCGAGTCTATGTTGCCTCCAGGATGGTAGGCTGGAAGGTTTTTGTTTGTTTGTCTATTTGTTTTAAAGTAGGCCGCAGATCTTTCTCCGTCCTCAAATGCCTGTTTGTATAGGCTCAACGATGCGCATTGCAGGAAAGAGGAAGAGAGAGAGAGAAGTGTCGATTTTAAAAAAGGTTCAGCTGCAGGTGAATCTAAGTGAGCAAGGCAAAGAGCAGCACTTTTCTTTTTTCTTTTTTGGAAGTCGAAAGGTTGCGCAACACGTGGGCCTGTCTCCGTTTGCAAAAAAAAAAAAAACCTCCCCTCCGTTCTGCAAACAGTTGAAGAGCGAGTTGTCGACACCAACATCTGATCGCGCGGCCAAGGCAAGTACTGCTCCTTTGGACGCACTGCAGACGCTTTTGCTGTAAATACTCGTTCTTCCGCCTCTGGATTCAGACTGCGACACATTGCATCCACGCCGAGGTATCTGTGGCTTCGGGTACAAAGGTAAACCTTTCAATTTTCCTTTACATTGTTCCTCTCATCTTTTGTGCGTTTATTCCTGTTGTTGTTCTTTTGACATGCATTGCTTCGTTGGGAACAAAAAAAAGCATGTAGCGACACACAATAGAACGTAGTGTGGTGACGGAAAGAAAATTAACTGACCCCTCTCCCCTACAATTCACCAGTGCAACAACGGTAAAAAAATAAACAACGTGTTGGTGAGATAAGAAGAGGCGGCAAAACACAGCCAGCACAAAGGGCACTAAAAAAGACGAGTGTAAAAAAGAAGAAAACAATCGGTATACTACACAAACAAAAGGGGAAAGAAAAAGGAGCGACCAACACAAACCACATCCATTTAAAAAAAAAAAAAACTAGCAAACACCAGAGAGAAAACGCCGCGCATTCCAGCTCTTACACCGCGTAATCAAGAAAGCAAAATTTGAAAAGGAGACGAGCAGAGAGAAGAACTGAGAGAGAAGAAAATAAAAAAAGTCCGCTCAACTACCTCTCTCTCTCCCTCTAGTTGCCTCAGCGTAGGGGAAAAAAGATCTCTCTCCTGTCTTGGTTCTCCAACCGCGTTTTCTTCTTTTTAACTCATCTACCTTGCTGTCGTCCGCTGCTCAATTAATCTTCGCATTGAGGCCGATCGGCGCTAAGGTGGGCTTGGGAGCTACGATGGAAGTGTCGTCGGACTGCTCGTCAAGCCAGTGCTTCCGCTGCGAGGCGGTCTCTAACTCCCGCTCGCGCACCGCCATCATCGACGCCCGCCGGCGCCAGAAGGAGAAGTTCTCGTAAAAGAAGCGATCCTCCAAGTGGAAGTCCTCGGTCTGGCCACCGTTCGACCACGGTGCTCCAATCGGTGCATTTGCATAAGGCCAAAAGCGCACGCCCGTCTGGTCCATCAAGCAGCTACGCCACTCCCACTCCTCGTCGCGGCAGAAGTACACGGCACGTGCCGGCTCGGTCATGTGGCACTTCAGCAATGTGGCGGACTGCTGCGGGCAGAGACGGAAAGATGCCTCGGATGCCTGCATGAAGCCCGACACGGTATCCACATCCTCCGCGACACACTTCAGAGGGTTCGCGCGCCAGTAGTAGCAGTCGCGTGAGGCGGCAACGCGCTCCTGCAAGCTGGGGAGAGCTTGGTAAAGCGGTGCGAAGGCGCGCAGGACCGGTGCGGGGATGCCGTCACGGAAGATCCCCTCCAACGGCTGTTCAAACTGATCCATTGCTGCCCTAACTAAAATAAACGAAGAAGGCTAGCGCAGAAGTAGAAACAAAGAAAGAATCTGATTTTTTTGCTACGTTTTGCCGTTGTGCGATAGTGAGGCTTGTTACGCAGTATTTACGTTTACAAAACACCTGCCGCAATGATACTTCCTTGTGTGAGCCTATGCGGTGAATTGACTCAGAGTGCTTTCAGTTTCTAAATCCTACAGCACTTAGTTAAAAGAGTTTCCTATTCGTAATACACAGCTGCCTCTTTAAATGTTGGGAAATTGTTTTCTACTACTACGCCGCCGCCGCAGGATTGTGAAGGGGGGGAATGACTACAGAAGTAGAACGTGTGCTTGGCCGGACGCGGGTAGCTACTAAGTACGTCGGTCTGCTTCGCTAGGTGCCGACCAAACAGCTGCTACTACAGGGGAAAGTATGCAAGGTGGAGTTTGTTTTGTTTTGTTTGCTTGTTCACTTTATCGCTGTTTGGCATGCAATCCTTAAGCGACCTGTCGAAACGTATTGGATTCCCTCACCTATTTTTTGCAGGGTACGTTTTGCGCATGTAGAGAGAAAGAGAGCAGAAGCGCAGGGAGGAGCGAGAACCGAGAAGTGAGACGCGACAGGCAACATAAAAGAAAGAGAGAGAATAAAGAGATTTTTAACTATATCAAAGTACCACAACACCATGCTTCGTTTTGTGTTTGTACGTTGCATGTGTGTAGACAGTCATAAAGGTCCGCGCGTCCAGCCGTGCACGCATCCACTGGCAGCTAGTCCAATGGCTGAAGCGCAACTGAGAAACCCGTGCCTTTTTTTTTTCGTCTCTGGTGTTGCTGTTTGCAGTTCCCACACAAAACAACAACTGGCACCGCAGACAAAGAAACTCTCCGCGGCTTGTTATCAAACACGCGGAGCACTATGTTTTTATTTTTTATGTTCTGCTTGGTGTAAGACGGTAACCAAGGCATGGTGCACTGCGTCAACTCTCTTTTTCGATGTTTGTGACAATGGCCTCTTTTGGTTTTTTTTAATAGATACTTTCGCACCGAGTTCTCTCTGGGGAGAAAGAGAAAGAAAAATTGATTGAACAACTAGTACCTCTTCACGCTTTTTCAAACGACAATGCTACAAGGGAAGTTGAGCAGCACCGACCGTGGGAGAGAAGTGAGGTGAAGCCAACAACTTGCGCGTAAAAGCTTGCACGAATACAGCAATCACACAAGCCAACAACATCAGCGAAACAAACGATCAGATGGTGAAGCCACCAGAGCAACGGTAAAATCAAGAAGGAAGCGAGAAGGCAGACACCACTGCAGGACACAAAATCAAAGCGCGGTACTAAAAAACAGAAGAATAGAGTGGGAAAAAAAATCGTTGACGATGCCAATTGTTCTCCCTGAATTGTACAGGTTTGGCGGCGCCGCCTCGTTTGTTCCTCTTTTTGTTTTTCATGTCGTCCTGCCTCTCAAACGCCAATGCAAACACGCGCACACACAAAATAGAAAAAAAAGATATATATGAAGATCATGACGACATCGACAGTCGAATCGTGCCGTCAGCGGTGCGCTGGGTCACACTGTGGTGCGGCCTGCGGTCATCCACAAGTCAAGCTTGCGAAAAGAGAGGCTCTTGGAAAAGAACCTTTAAGAGACGAAGGGCTGTGCAAACTAAAGCCTCGAGACGCTTGAGTACACTTTCGCCGTCGAGCACAAAGAGTGCCCATGCACCCACTTCACTTATCCGACAGACAAACACACACATCCTCTGCTCCGTTTCTTCCCGCCACGATGCACCGCCGCACTGGAGGTGCGTTCCGCTGCTGCTCTCAGTGCTGCGTCGAGCTGGTCGAGGGTGCTGGTGGCACAAGAAGACTCTGGATCTCCTCGACGTGCTGCGCGTGCTGCAGTGCGGCCTTGGCAGCATCATTGCGGCGGAAGTACACGCGGGCCAGCACGGAAAGAAAGAGAGTCACCGTGTAGATGATGGCGCCGTTGTAGCACACCTTCGCCTTGTCGTCGCTATCCCACCCATTCTCTACGGTCATGATTGCGAATGAGATGGCCTTTGCGCTGAACATGCGGCCAAACAGCACGAGGTGGACAATCCCTAGCAGGGAGAAAACCGCGCAGCACGTCGCACATGAATCGTAGCCCATGGTTGTGCTTTATTCTTCTTTCCTACTTTCAATCTCTACTATTTCGTGAGGGCAACTCAGGGGTTGTCGTACACACGCGCAGGCGCCGAACCTTGTGAAAAAGAGCACAGATGCGATGTGCGAAGGTGCGAAATACAGTTGTGAGAGCCCGGTATGTATATAGATGTATATATATGTATTGCTTTCCTTTTTTGTCTTCTGTGTGGTGAGGTCGGCCTTGTCGGTGTGAGTTCAAGCAGCTGGTTGCCGACGCAGCAAAAAAAAGCCAAAGCAGATGATACAAGTCAAAGAGAAAGGGGAAAAAGATGAACGATAAATGTGGATAACTCTAAAAGGGGTGCTGGAACGGTCCACTGCAAAAGATCGAGCTCGAGTGACCCGCTTTGTGTAGTGTGTGCTTGACAGCTAGATGAAAGAAGCGAAAAAAGAAGTAAGGTGGGTAGAAGAGAGGAAAGATTGGCAGCGCATTAAAACCGCGGGCCTATTCTTCGTGGCAGATGCGTGAACAAACCGAACAGCGCTATTAGAAGTCTGCCCTCTGGTGCTTTCTCAGTCCGGCCGCAAGAAGGGTAAGAAAGGTGATGCGTTAGGGCGAGGCATCAGCGGTATAGGGGGGATTGAAGTACCAAAAAGCAAGCACAGTCTCCCTTCTTGCATGGATGTGTGTGTGTGCTTCGTGCGGTGACGATAGCAAGTAAGTCAGCAATCATTGTCTCACACATTCGCTTCGATACCGTTTATTTTCTTCTCCTTGTGACGCAACAGCTGTGCAAAAAAATGACTTTGCCTGTCTTGAGCAGCAGTGCAGCGACTCTCCCTGCTCAACTTTCTTGTTGTCTTTTCGGTTGGCTGTTGATGCTAGAAACCTCAAATATTCGAAACGGAAAAGAAATAACAGACAAAAGCAATAGCGAGAATAGGAAACAAAACAGACAAGGGATAAGCCGAAGTTAAAATATATATATATATCAACAAGAGGGAAAAGGAAAAATGCAGTACACCGTACCCCAGTGAGACGCGGAATCCGCAGTAGCTGCGAACAGAATTAGATTGCACATACATCGTTCTTGTTGTCAATGGCGCGAAACTCGCGGTCAATAGTACAATCTTTTCTTCTTTTTAGTTCCACGAGCCCCATTTCACAAAACGCTTTTTCGAACGACAGAAAAAAAAAAAAAATTGCGCAGTAAAGACGTTTCACTGGTGGAGTAGTAATGCTTTTCGAATTTAAAGCAGGTACGACAAACTACCAAAACAGGCCGTACATTGGGTTTTTTTTTTTTCATTCAACTTCCTCTTTCTTTCTTTGTCCCCGCTACGTACATAGTTGCGTTGTTGCACGGACTGTTTCAGCGCAGAGCATCAAGAGAAAAAAAAAGAGCTAATTACGTTTTTTTTTTTTTTAAGGGAAAGTGGGTATGGGTAAATTCTAACAGTAAGTTTGAACTTAGCATTAGAAAAAAGAAATATGTTCTGTCACGCGCGCTAAAAAAGTACCCAGTTGTTTCGGCTACTGTTCCCCTCCACAATAGAAATGAGAAGCAAACAAACAAATAACAACCAGCAAAGTCAAAAAAGAAAAGAGAAGAGTATACGCGCTTCGCAAAGCAACGACACAAGTGTGAAATCGACACCTTGACAACCATAAACGAGACTAATGCACAACATCAAAGCAATAAAGCATATATACGGAGAGGGAAGAAAGAAAATGCGAAGGTGAAGAAACATTTAATAGCAATAAAAAAAAAGCACCAAAACTCTCAGAGGAAAGAAAAACGAGGGCTTAATAGCAAGTACACAGGTAACGGAATCCGAACACTAAAAGTGAGATGGAGACAATAAAAAGAAAGAGAGCGCTGAAAGAAGAAACCCTCGGACCTGATCAATTTTTTTTTTTCCTCTATTGACGCTTCCCTTCACTTTCCCGGCCCTGTTTTGTAATTTACTCACCATTCACTTCGACGTAAAACTGGGGTAAAGCGAGCGCCAATGTGGACGTGAGGCGTATACCTGCCTGTGCATGCCTGCATTGCTGCTCCAACAAGTAAGAAAAGTTCATTCTCTATACAGGCAAGGCCCGTACACTGCACAGCAGTGTACAGATAGGAAAAAAAAGAAATCAAAGGCTAGCTTCAGATGAGAAAAAAAAAACCAAGACGAAAGAAGTCACTGGAGTTAAAATAGTGAAAAGCAACGTAGATAACAAACGGGGTCTTGGCAGCGCGCACCCCCCAAAAAAAGGGCCAGAGAGAACAAAAGAAAACGACACAACATATTAGGAGGATGAAAAAGCTTGCTTGGAAACACTGGAGCTGGACACAACACACTTGCTCGCAAATCCGCAGCAGCGATGGCGTTTCGTAAAGTATTCATTCCTTTACCTCACCCGTCATCATAAGCGTGCTTTACTCTTTCGCTACAATTCATCGTCTTCCTATTCAGCATGCATGTGTGGGTTATTCTTTTTTTTCTTTTTGTAAAAGCTACGAAGACGCTGCAGCGCTATTTGCTCCGCCGCCGCTCAGGGAGGGCATGTGCAGTAGCGTCGAGATCGGTGCGCGGCAGACGGGGCACACCGGCTTGTGCTTCAGCAGCTGCTCGCCGCAGTCCTTGCACATGCACATGTGGCGGCACGGCATGACAGCTGTGTCCTTGGGGTTCGTCAAGCAAATAACGCACAGGCCATCCTCATCGTCCTCGATCGTAGAACCGATCATCACGGCACCGCCGCCGCCGGCCGCCGGAGAAGCGCCTTCGTTGTCAGCGCCGTACAGGTTCTCTACAGCGTACGCGTTGCCACTGGCCGTCACAATCTGGCTGATGACGCGGCGCTTCGGCTTCTCGGCGAGGTCGACGGCGGTGTGCTCCGTGTGCTCCACCTTGGTCTCCTCCTCTGCGTGGTTGTTCGTGTTGCTAGTGTCCTGGCCGTCGTCCTTCTTGCGCAGTTCGGTGGCTTTGTAACGGATAACAATCACACAGGGCATCTGCTTGGGGTAGTGTTTGTTAAAGACCTTCTCCTTCTCCTCCAGTGAGTTCACGTCCAGCTTCATCGTAATCTTGCGGTTTTCCTGTGGGCCGCGGATCTCCGTCTTGGTCGGCTCTAGCTTCGGCTTGTTCGGCATGTAGTAGACGCTGCCGCCCTGCACGAATTCCTTCACGCCCGTGTGAATCTCGTACGTGAGGCCGTCACACAGGCTCGTGACGAAGAAGGTCAGTACCTGCGTCTCGGGAACGTAGCTGACAGTTGAGGCCTCTACCGTCGCCAGCATCTTCACCATCTGACCCTCCTGCACGCCACCGCGGTTGTTGTCATTGCCCCCTGCTGCGTTGTTCGCACCAGTGGCGTTTCTATTGGCTTGCTGTTGCTGCTGCTGTGGTGCTGCGTTGGGCTGCTGCTGCTGCGGGGCCGACGACTGGTTCTGCGGCGGCGGCACAGCACTGTTCCCACTTGGCGGGTTACGCTGACGCGAGTTATTATTGTCGTATTGCCCGGCTAAGTGCGACGGCATGTTGGTAGGGGCTTGGCGCCCACCCGGAGTCGTGCTGCGGCCGCCGCCGGCGCGCTGCTGCCCCTGCGAGCGCTGAGTCGAGTTCTTCTGTCCCATTGCGTGCTGGTGTTAGCTTGAGCACAAAAGAAAGATCAAAAAAAAACTACTTTTTTTTGCTGTTATGCTTTTTGTGTGGGTTGTGAGGAGAGTTCTCAGGATTTAAAGTCAATATGGAAAATCGGGTGTATAGGTCAACCAGTCTTTACAACGAGTTTGCTTTAATGCACACACGTGGGCTGTTGCGAGACTACGCTTGCGATCCGGCTTATTTATGGGCGGCAAAAACGTAAGGCTGGCACACAGAACGTATGCAAGACACTGGCGTTGTGTTTTAGACGGCAAAAAGAAAAACTATAAAAGTAGGAAAGAAAGGGAGCGGAAGTCTGCGAAAACAGCTGTGTGAAATCTCGTCACTCTTCTATTTTCGCTTCCTGTGTGTATTCGCTTTAACGTCGAGAATTCACTGTGTTTTCAGTGAGGTAGTGAGTAGACGGCACAAGCGGCACCGTATGTGTGCGTATGTGAGTGGTTGCGATGTGCAAGCGGGACAGAAAATCAATAGATGAAAAGGTAAGAGTTGTGTGCGTAAAAAGAAGTAGCTGAAACGGTATACCTCTGTTTGCATTCGTGAAACACGAAAAAAAAAAACCTACAGGGCACAGTTGTTTAACGTGCATACGACGAGCTTGGAGAGCTGCGCGTGCGGGCAGCCCTCACCGCTTTGCATACTACAGCATCTCTTAAGGAAAGGCCAGCTAACCACCCTGTTTTTTTTTTTTTTGATACGGTTAAAAAGTGACCGCCATTTCTTTCAATCACTTTTATCGCTTCTACAACGGCTCACGTACACAACAAAAAGAGTTCTTTTCATAAACCTCTACAAATTGTGAGAAAAAAAGACGCTAGCCCTTCGTTGAGGTTGCACAAAAAAACGAAGCCACTGAATGCAAGCAGAAGAGCGCCATACCGGAAGCAGCGTCGACTTACCGACGCAGTTTCACCCTCATACTCTGTCAGTGGTGGTGAAGACAACCTTCAGCCGCCGTAGCCGTAATGGCGAACAGATGTGGTGCCACGGCGAACGACAGGCTGACGTGACTGTGGAAGCGCTGTGTTGGAACCGCTCAATTGACCCCGCACGTTGTCAATCTCTCTTTGCAGCGTCGCCAAGCGCTCCTGTGCAGCTTGCGCAGAGGCCCGTCCTGGTGCGGCAGCTGCAGACGGCGCCTGCGACCCGCCCGTTGCGCCAAACCCGCGCGTTGAATGCACCATGGGCGGTGCCTCACGGGCTACATTCGCTGGGCTAGTGCGCATTGCCGCCTCCCCTGCATTGACACTGTGCGTGGCGGCGAATGAAGGTGGTGTGGACTGTGCCGCTGTCGCTGTGCCGTCGTATCCGCCCTCCTCCAGCATTTTCAGTGCCGCGGCGAGCAGCTCTGGAGAGACGCGGACATCTTTGAACGGAGGCAGCGTTGCGGCAGAAGACGTTGACCCAATGGAGCCAATGCGTGCGGCGGTGTCCCCGCCGCGCATTCTATACGCCTCCCGCAGCTGCGCCTTCAAGAGTGAGTTGAGGTCCACCAGCGATTGTTTCTCCGTGCCCAAAGCAGCCACGTCCTGCTTTGCCAACTGCAATTCCTTCTTGAGTCGGTCACGCTCGCGCAGAATAGTGTGGAGCTGTTGCTCCAATTGAACGCAGCGCTGCCGCCAGACCTCCGTCTCTTGAACGAGGTGGGCTGCCTTAGAGTCGGGGAGAACGGGTGGAAGAGGCACGCTCGACCTCTCGGCATTCACGGCGATACCACTCTGGTGGTGACGGCGGCGGCGGCGGCGTTCCACTCGATTTCCGTTGCGCGAAGTGTCTGAAGAAGAAGAGTTCTGGCCGTTTGACGAATGAGTCGAGGATGCGGAAGAAGAAGCCGAGGCTGCGCGTGAGACTGGCGTGGCGGTCTTGTGCCTGCGATGGCGCCGCTGGCGATCGAGCTCGCGCACCATCTCCTCATACGACTCACGCATTTTGCTATACTCAGAGCGCATCTGCTGTTGTTGGCGCTGCAGGGCACGCGAAACCTGGTCGCTTAGCCCAAGCGCTGGTGTGTTAAAACGAAGCGGCTGATTATTCGAAACAGTGTCAATGGTAGCGGGCGCGTCGTTGTCGCCGCCCATAAGCACCTGCACACGCAACATTTCGGTTTGGTAGCGCACCAGCTCGTCCTCTTTCTCCGTGATGGTGTCCCGCATGAGCTGAATTTCAGATTTGGCCGCAGTCAGCTCCTGCTGCAACTCCACCATGCGCTGCTGCGACTCCTTCGCTGCTTTGATGATTGGGTCGTTTTGCAGCTCAGTCGTGAACGCGGCGACCTGCTGGCGCACCTCCTCGTTTGTGTGCTCCAGCTCACCCACTCGCTTCTGCAGCTGCTCCTTCTCCATCCGCAGCGTCTGAAGCGCACCTCTCTCTTCCTTGTAATCCTCCAGAAGATGGAACTGGTCCTCCAGCGTGCGCCGCGCCGCCTCGCTTGCGTGCAGCTCCCGCGTCAGACGCATCACCTCGCACTGCGCTTTCTCCAAAGCGCCCTGATGCAGCCTCGTCGATTGCTGAGCCTCCTCTTGTAGCAGCTGGACCTGCCTCTCTGCTTGCCGGCACCTCTCCTCCCATGCCGAGCGCTCCTGCCGCCCGCTGGTCGCCGTTCTATCCTCCTCGCTCTTCCACCGTCGCACCTCCGCCTCAAGACGCTCCGCCGCAGCCTCCCACTTCGCACCCTTTTCCTCGGCAACCACCTGAGCCTGTTGGGCTTCCTCGCACGCTGACCTGGCGCGCTCCAAGTCTCTGCTCATCCGCTCCATCTCCTCAGCAGCGACGCGGCGCTCCTTCTCCAGCTCGCGCTGGGCATCCTGCAGCGACTGCTCTACCGCCGCTGTGGCTGCTACAGCGACATCGTTGCGCTTCAGCAGCGTCTGCCGCTCCTTGGTGTAGCGGGCGATATCGTCATTGAACTGAGTTGTCAAGTGCTGGATGCGCTCTTGGGCCTCGGATAGCATAGCCTGCAGGCGAGTGCGTTCCAGCTCCAGGCGCGATGCGCGCGTGCTCTCCTCCCGCGTCGCCGCCTCGGCCGCAGTCGCCCGCTTCTCCGCCTCCGCCGTCGCACGCACCAGTCGGTCCTCGACCTCCCTCTTTGCGAGAGTGACTTCTTGCATCGCGGCATCGTGGCGCTCTTGAGCGATAGTCGCCTCGTGCAGAAGAGCGGCTTTCTCCTCCCCCAGAACAGCAATTCGCCGCTCGTCATCTGCCTTGGCCTGACGCGTCGCCTTGAGCTCGCGATGCATGCCCGTCAACTCACTCTGCAGACGGCCCACCTGCTGCTTGCACCGCTCATCCGCCTCCATGGAGACGGACACGTTACGGTCGGCGAGGGCGGTGCGCTCCTCTTCCAGCAGTCTGGCCTGCTCCTTGTACCACTGGTGCTGCTCCTTCTGCTCTTGCTCCAAGGCCGTCTCCTTTGCGCGGATGCCGTCGAACAGGTGGCGCTCTTTGATCGCGTAGTCCCTCTGCACTTGGCGGACGGCGCCATCACGCTCTTCCTCCACCTCGCGGACCCTTTGGCGTGCCGCTTTCAGCTCCGCCTCAGCGACGTCGACTTTCTTGCCCGTCTGCGCAGCTTCTTCGGTGAGTCGTTTAAGTTCGCGGTAGAGCCGCTGCAGCTGAGCCGAGGCCTCCTCAAGAGCGGCGTCGCGCTCTGCGATAAGGTTGTAGTTGAACTGATAGTCCTCCTCTAGCTTTTGCAGACGAGACGACAAGGTGGCGACCTCCTCGTCCCGCAGCGCCAGCGAGCGCTCGAGCGACTGGATGTGGTGCTCCACAGCGTAGCGCAGTTCGTTTTGTTTGTGCTCGATCTCCACGTAGTCCGCCGTGGACGTGGGCGACGCACTGCGCTGGTGACCCCGGAAGGAGGAAGACGACGGCTCACGCTGCGAGGTGGCAAACGGGTACGCCTCCGCTGCGGAAGACGTTGCAACACCAGGCGCTCCAGTGGGAGCCGTGGGTGGCCGGCCAAGAACGGAGGAAATGGGAACAGAGGGGCGTCGCGCAGGAGGCTCACCATCTGTGAAGCGGCTGGACAGCGATGTTGGTGGCGGCGGGATTCGCTCGCCTTGCGTCTGCAGCCGTTGCTGAAAACGCTCAAACAACGCCTCGGTTGCCAGCGCCGTGTCGAAGAGCGCGGAAGGACGTCGCAGTGCCGGTGGGCTGCTTGTGCGCTCGACCCCGTCAGCTCCGTCTTCGTCGGAAGAAGAGTGGCCCCTAGCACCGCAGCCCTCGCGTCGCTCCCACCGCACGTCCTCCTCTGCCAGGCTGCCGGAAGGGTGCTCTGAGGTGCTGGTGGTACCACGACCAGCTGGAGCGGAAGATGCGGATGCTGGTGGCCGACTCTCAGAGAGTCCAAAGCGCAGCGCGGGTATGGCGGCGGTGGGAGGTGGGATCGTGGCATCCTCCTCTACCGCCGCTGACGAGTGTGGTGATGATAACGGCTGCTGCATGGAAACCCCCTTCAACGATAAAAAGTAGCTTTGTGGAGTATTACGGCGACCGTTGTCAAAGGAAAAACGACTCTCTAGTGTTTGTCGTTTCTAAACGCTCTACCGATGTCTAAAAATATACAGAACGAGTGTTTGTTTGTATGTTTCAGTGTGTGTGTGTGTGTGTGTGTGTGTCTATTTAGAGGCGCTATGGATAGTAAAGGAAAAAAAACCGTGTGCAATCGGAAAAAATGCTTGGCTTTTTTTCCACTTAGTGTGATCCGCTTTGCCGCCACAGCACTTTACTAGCAGATACAATCTTCAGCCGGCTAATGTGCAGTACTTGTACCTCTATGAACGAGCTTTAAATCTATCTATGCAAAAAAAATGAAACAAATAGTGTACAGGTTTGATGATGACAAAGGGGCTCCAGGCCAAGGTGCCTCTTTGGTAGCAAATGGCTTGTTTTGGGAGATCACGTGAGAGAAAAACGTTTTCGGCGGGGAATGAGAAGCACCAAAAGAGGACGTCGACAACGCACCTGTGCTTCAGCAATCCGTCTTGCTACGCGGCGTTTGAAGTGCCGTGCGTTATCGCTGTATAGTGTCGTTAAACGTTTTGGAAAGCATGTCAATACAAACATGTGGGGAACGAAAAGAGGGTTGAGAAAAAGTAAAAGTGAAGGAGTGAATCGCGCCAGACAACGAAAATGGTCGAAAGGAGAGGTCTAATGCATAAAGTTTTGGGGGCTCATTCCGTTAGGACGAGTGCAAATTCTTGACTCGATGCCGTGCAAAAAAAAAAAACTAAGAAGCAATGCTGCACATCTGGGCGTTGCGACACAGAATGCCTCTCCACGTAAGGATCAATTGCTGGTGAGACTGCGACTGCAACACACAAAAGCCGTTGCAGCTTGGCGCTTAATTGCCTCTACATCTGCTACTTCGCTTCTAACAAAGATCAAAGCGTCTCGAAAGATAAATTTTCATATTTGTATATATATATACAAACGATACGAGAACAGGAAGCGAGCAAGCACGCGCGCAGAAACATAGAAGAAAAAAAGAGAGAAGTGAGCACAGGGGCATAAAAAGCAAAAGAGATAACAAAGAAGAGAAATACAGCTTAATATACTTCAAACTGGCAAGCAACAAACAAGAATCATACTAAAATAAGAACATGACAGTAACAACAAGTTCGCAGCAGCCTTTTCAGCAACACATGGCACATTCTCCCCTTCCGGTGAATTAAACCAGGAAGGAAAAAACCGCAAGTGAACAAAAAGTGGAAAACTAAAGTAGAAAAATACATATATCTGGAAACAGACAGAAAAAGGAGAAAGGATTGCAGGTGTTTGCGCAGCTGAGAAGGCATTATTCGCTCTCTTACGCCGACGTAAAAAATATACAGCTGCGTAAAGGTTGTTGCGGGTTTTCTCCCTCCTCGTTGGATTTTGGACATCTGATAAGAACAGAGAGACCAGCTACTTTTCTTCCGGATCTTTGCATTTCGAAGAGCAGCAACTTGTCTTGACTTAACATTTGTTATACAAGTGACAAAGGTTCACGTTACATTCCATGTTGAGCTAGACAACTCAAGCTGCGCACCTTCTTCCAATCTGAAAACAAAAACAAAAAAGACACTTTTGATTTTTCACTTGGCTTGTTTTACTGGTATAAAAAGAAAAGTAAGAAAATACGAAGCAGACTCTCCTTGCAGCAGCTTGGGGAAAATAAATAGATTGCAGTAAGGTCCTTAATTTATGCTGCACCCTCTTCCCCTGAGACCTACGGAAAGACGTGCGTGTGTTTGTGTGTGAAGAATGGTTCTTTGTAAGTGTGTGAGTGTGTCAGACGTTAACCATTACTTTTGCTTTTCAGCTATTGCCCGTCGCAGCGATTCGGACGGGTCGTGAGAAAAGTAACAAAAGCGCGAAGAGAAACGCAAAGTCAACATCTGACAAACCAATACAATAAACCGCCAGCACTATGCATATTTTTTTTTCAGGGAAAGGGATCGAAACCGTCGCCGACACAGGCAACGCAGCATGACATGTTACACACAGCCACGGGGAAGCAAAAGGTGAAGTTTGAAGAAAAAGAGGGACAGGCGAGAGGCAAAAAAAAAAAGCTTAAAAGAAAAAGCACATAAAGACTCTTGGCGAGTTCAACATTTTAGCAGCAGCCTGAAGAGCTCGTCGAGGCAGCCTGATCCCGCTCCTCGACGCGCTCGCCACGTGGGGCTAACACACCGCCTCGAGGACCAGCTCCGCCACGATTGCCCAGCCCCTGATCCAGCAGCTTGCACGCTAAATCAAGAAACACCTGTTCGACGTTGTTGTTGTCCTTGGCAGAGGTCTCGTAGAATCCGGCAAGCTGCTCCTCGGCGGCGAGTCGCTGTCCGTCCTCAAACGACACCTGCCGCAGCGACTCCAAGTCCTTCTTGTTGCCGACCAACACAATCACCAGTGACGGGTCGGCGTTCGCGCGGAGCTCCTTGACCCACGTCTGCGCCTTTTTGATGCTTTCGCCATTGGTTATATCGTAGACGACAAGTGCCCCGCAGGCACCACGGTAATAGATTGGTGCGAGGGAACGAAAGCGCTCCTGCCCGGCAGTATCCCAGATCTCAAACTTGAGCGCGCGCATCTGCTGCTGCGGAGCGTGTGTTGCGGCGCCGCCGGGGGCGGCACCTGGCCCACGCGTCGGTGGCACCATCACCGTCTTGGATAGGAACGCCGCACCGATGGTGGTTTCCTGGTTCGCCAAGAACTCGTTACGTGTGAAGCGGAGAGCGATGGAGCTCTTGCCGGCGCCAGACTCGCCCAGCATCACTATTTTGGCCGACGTGGCCTCCATCAGCTGAGGTGGCTGCGAGTGCATTGTCTGTAACCGTGTTCGCTTGATGCGATCTTTCGGTGTGTTATGCAGAAAGAGGGGGGGGGGAAACGAGTCAAAAACGAGCTCGAGAAATACGGTTTGGGTGTGTATAGTCGAAATAAGCGGGTATTTATTGTGTTTTCAGCAACAAAAGCACGAAATATTGAAAGAGATTGAGAAAAAGACGATGTCAATGAGGTTTGCCGTGTAATCTCACGGAGGGCAAACAGGAAAGCTCGACCGAAAGGAGGGTTTCTATAGACAACAAACTATCAAACAGGTTTTAACCGCGATACGGTGTTGATTTGCAATATTCGTATTCGCCGAGAGAAACCAAGTAATACGAAGAGAGTGCAGTGAAGAAAAAGACAAAGAGCAGCGTAAGAGGAAAGTAGGCACAAAAAAAGAGGGAGAAAAACCATGGATGTCAACTTCGATCGATCGCACATATATGCACAAGCACTGCACGTGTTCCAAACAGAAAATGGGCAGGCAAGTCTCAACACTTGTAGCAAATGTGCATCCTCTACAAAAACCGTATATGAAGTGGAGAATCGCGCCAAAAGATTTGCGTTTTGTTGTTGTTGTTGCTTTGTCTCCGCTATGAAAGCGCAATGCCACGGCAGAAAGTATTGTAAGAACAAAATAGATGCAACTTACCAAATTAAAAGAGGGGAGAGCGCGCGGTACAAGACATGAAACCCCGTCGAATTCAAGAGACTCTCGAACACCGCCTATCGAGGAAAACAAGGCGCGCGCTGCAGTCATGTGCTACAGAAAACACCGGGATCTCCAACCCGACGAAATAAAAAAGAAAGGCATGTGTGTCCTTTGCAGCTCCAAATAGGGAAAAGAATGTATTGGCATTAAAAGTAGAAGAGCACCTGTGGTACAAAATAGGAAGAGGAAAGAAAAGCACCAGCGGCGAATCCTACCGCGTGGGCCGAAAGTGTGCGTGGCGAAAGTTTGTCGCATTGCCAAGTAGTGGCCAGCTTTCATGCAATGTAACAAGGCTGAAATAAAACGGGTTCCTGAAAAGCACCCTACAGGCTCCGCTGCGAGGAAGAGCGGGATCGAGCAAAGGGGGACGCGATGAGTGGCGCAGCAGTACCTTGTCGAGATTGTGGGTGAAGTCAATTGGGCACACAAACTACACGCAAAGCCAACCTCCCCTCTTTTCTTCTTTTTCGGTGCGCAAATCAGCTTGGCGACTGCGCGTTGAGTGCTCACATGAGCATGCAGCTGTCACCAGACGCCGACGACTTGGACTCTGGCCACACCGCACCTTTTCTCTCCAGGTCCTTCACTGCGTCCACGACACAATCTGGTAGCGCGACCAGCGGAGTGAGGAACAAAATGGTGTGCTCCGCCTTTCCCGCAGGGCTCTTCCCAACCACAGTTGATAGAGGCACAGCGGGGTAAAGCGCGGAGTGGGCTTCACGGTGGATGGGGAGCGTGACAGTGAACAGCCTCCAGGCCTTCCCAGTCCGCACAGCGGGAGAGTTCATCGCGGCGCGATCTACCGCAGTGTCCAGCACGCGTCCCAGCGCAAGACTCTTGGCCGTGTGCATGAAGAACGACGGAACAGGAGCAAAGCCCTCACAGCTCTCGTCGGCAGTGTTCGACAAAGACGAGACAGGGATGAGAAAGCACACGAGGCACGTCACCATGTCTGCCGGCAACTCCGTCGCCTTGCCGACCGCAGTGGCTGGTGTATTTGTAGGGTGGGTCAGCAAGCGCACCACCGAGGCCGCCTTTGCCCCTAGCGGCGACAGAACCCCTGCGCTGTCATTCCGCTTGCTCGGAGAAACAGAAGCTTTCCGTGCCGCCGCAGCCTTGCAATCGTGCTGAATTGGGCCACGGTGCTGAAGACAAAACACTTGCCCACACTGGTCGCATTTGACGCGTGTCTCTGATTGTTCGCCACAGCCCGTGACGCTGCAAGGACGCGCCCCGCCACCAAGCCGGCGACCCCCGCTTGCGCCACTGTGACTTGCACCGGCAGCACTGCTTCCGTGGCGACCCGCGCTGAAGTTCGCACGCGCGGCGTCACGGCAACCACGGTCGATGTGACGCGACACCGCCTCGTCCACGTTCTGACGGGGATACTCCAGCGGAACTACCCGGTGACATAGCGGGCACGTCCCCACACGCACATCTACAACCGCGGGGCACTGATGCGCGCTTTGCGCAAGATGATGCGAGCAGAAACGCTTGTGGCAATTAGAGCACCGCGCCGGCAAAAGATCGATCTCAGTGCACCCCTCGTACTGGCACATCTGATCATCTTTGTCGTAAATACCAACCTGCATGACGCAATCTAGCGAATACGGGGTCTGTCCTCACAGTGATAGAGGCTGTTAGCCGGCAAAAAAAAGGGTACTAGAGACACAAGCAACGCAGAAGGAGGGAAGAAAAAGAAAGGCACCGGTAAGTGCAGCGGTGGGAATGAAAATGGAAGGGCTCGCGCTCAACGCACAGTATTAAACTATTTGCATCAAAATACACAGTGTCTGTAGAAGCGGAAATGTGCGATGGGTGGAAGCGGGGCCACAGTGGCAGTGGCAGCACTTTACGCCCAAAAAAAAGGTGATTCTGTTGAAAGTCAAGGGAAGAGGGTGGGAAAAGCAAAGTGAGAGTTGGAAATGCAACATCCCGTATCTTTCAGTATAGCGTTCATAAAACCAGCAAAACGCAGTGTGTCCATCAGTGACAGACAATGAACGATTGCTCTTTCCTTTTCTGTTCTTGCGAAAGAAATGCTGCTGTGAAAAATTCACAGGTCTCAGAGAAGAGCAGCGCAAGGAGATGAGTACAAAACGACCTTTGCGTGCCACTTTTATTGCTCGAGACACGCACGACGAACAGAAAAACGCACCAGGTTCCTCTGAGTTTTTTTTCATTTTTATTGCTCACAAAGAGTACTTACTCGATCATTAGATTACCTGCCATGTGCAATTTGATTGGCGACATGCACGGTGGCAAAGCTCCCTATTACTACCTCCACAACCAGAGCCATATGAGCACAGCTCGTTTGCGCGCAACAAGGGGAAATTGCAGCCCTCGATGCAGAGCCCTCTAGCACCTCATTTTTATGCCATGCATAGAAGCGCATGCGTCTACTCCTCGGTCTCATCATCTCCCATCGCTTCCGTTGCTTTAGAGGCAGAGAGCCCTGGCTTACTTGCCAACAAAGCCCGCTCCACATCATAAATGTCAAAGTAGGTCATGAGTCCGAAGGCGCGTAGCGACCCGTCCACAGCCAGCTCCAGCTTGTGCCCGCTCAGCGTCGCACTCAAGTACCACGGAGCACCACCTCCAACCTCCTCGGAAACTATCCCTACCAAAACGCCACCCACCTCAACCTCCGACGTGAGAAGGTTGGCAACGTCGTCTTCAGAGCTCTCCGATGCATCACCAGCTCCGCCCTGCGCAAGCAGCGTCTCCAGACGGCCGCCGGGCTTTACCAGCGCATTGGGACCGCTATTCGCAGCCACTACAGCGGCACTGCCACCCAGTAACGTGCGCCAGTGTTCGCGCATGTATACGTGGCCGTTGCGGAAGAGGTCTTCCACTAGCTGCCGGTGCTCCGTGACATTGAAAATCAGCTTGCGCTTCGTGAAGCGAGACGCCAGAAACGCAGCAGACTCCACCACTGCACGCCAACGACAACTCGCGTGTGAGAGAAAGCGGCCGTCATACGCCTCAAAGGCGCGCACGCCGACAGAAATGACCTCCACTCCAGGGCCCTTGTAGGGACGGGTATGAAGTACCATCTCGGCAAGCGCGGGCGTGACGAGCACAATGCGGCGAGTCGGCCCTCCGTTCGGGTTAAGGTGGTAGAGTGGCATCAAGCCACCATCAGCATCTCCTTCGTTGCGAGATGTGGAAGACGAAGTACCGATACCGGCATAGGTGAAGCTGGCGGAGCTGTGGCGATCGAAGCCGTAGAAGGCCGCGATGGAAACCCAGCTCTCATCCTCCACACCAACAGGTGCCCACAGCTTGCCCTTGGTCCACTGATTGAGCTTGTTGCGCACCACTGTCGGTGCGGTCCAGTTCGGCTGTTTCACTTTGCGGAAAGCAGCCACAAAGAAGCCGCCGGTATCGTCGCGATGGGGCAGAATGCGTAGCACCTTGTTGCCGTCGTACGTACCTGGGAGTACCGGCTGTTGCAGCCTCTCCACGTTGGGGGATCGGATGCCGCCACTGGAGTGAAGATGGAAGCCCTTGTCCGCCAGCACCGCGTTCACGTCAATCAGCTCTACGCTGGCGCCAAAAAGCTCTAATCCAGCGCAGACAACCTCCTCGTCTTCCTGGGGATTCATACTGCACGTGCTGTACACCAGAACACCGCCGTCGGCAAGCAGGTCAAGACCGCGGCGTAGCAGGGCACGCTGGGTCGGTACGAGCGCTTTCACGTAGCTAGCAGACCAGGTGGTTGCGACGGAGCGCTCTTTGCGGATCGTCCCGTCGCCGCTGCAAGGGACATCGCAGATGATGCGGTCGAACTGCCGCTCCACCGGCTCCGCAGTGGGGTTTGCCGCGTCGTCCAGGTACAAGCGCGGCCACTGCACAGCGTCGCAGCGGGTGGACATGACGTTTGGTGCGTGGTAGCGCTTCAGTCGCGCAGGGAGCGTTTGTGTGGCTTTCACACGGTCTTTTTCATTCGCAACAAGAACGCCGCGGCACATCTCGGGTGTCCATCCACCCTTCAGCATCTCGTCCAGCGCTTGCAACGTCTTGCTCCCTGGGGCAGCACACAAGTCAATGACGCTGTGGTGTGGCTGCACATCGAGCACTTGCACAGGGATAGCTGACACGAACTCCTGAAAAGAAACGGAGCTCGAGGTGTGCAGAGTGCGGCAAATGTACTCGACACGCTTGTTGTGGTGGTAGTCGCTGTTGCTGCACGAGTACAGACCAGCACTGAGCGGAGCCGCTGGTACTGGGCGAACAATGCCGCTTACATCGGCACGACTCAGGATGCGTCGGGCAATGTACTCAAAAACGCGCTCGCTATGGTGGACTCGGAGCGTCATGGGAAGCGGAGTTTCAATGCTTTGGACAAAGGCAGACCACTCCGCGTCGCCAGTGATCGCACTCGGCGAGCTGCTGTGTTCCTCCGCCTCACCTGGTGCATCTGACGATGACTCAACAGAGCCGACAACTGCAGCAGAGGCTGCAAAGCTGCGAGCTGCAGGGGACGATGGGTCCTCGCCGCGGATGATGGCATTGAAACGCTTTCCTTTGTAGTACTGCATAAGAGGAGCTGACTCGTCTAGTGGACCGCATGTGGCCGCTGCAGTGCGGCGCCGTTCGTGTACGTTCACTGGGCCTGAAGCTTGCGAAATAGCGAAGCACAGCTCAGCGACGTGAATGCTGTCGACGGTTGACTGGCTACGTGGAACGCGCCGCGCAATGCGCAGAATATCCATTGCGCCGTCCGGACACGCTTCTTCGCCAAGAATCGACAACAGCTTCTCCAGCCCATTCCCGGAAATCCAAGCGTCGTGCTGTTCGGCGACGTCGGTGGCACCTTTAGCGGCCGCCCCGGCTGCTGGTGAGGCAAAGTTTGAGGTCAGGTAGCTGCGCGCATCCTCCTCGGCAGGGACGAGCTGCACGAGCTTGACCAAGGCAGTGGGAAGCTGCTCCCGTTCCCGCTGACGACGCTGCTCACGGCGCTTCATGCTTCAAAGGGCAAATAGAAGAAAAATAAAACTCCTCCTTTTTACCGGGTTCCAGGACGCATGCAACGTTGGCACTAGAAACGAGGCGCGGCACTGTGCAAAAGACAAATAAGGAAGGAAAGAATCAGTAAGACGAATCCACGCGAAGAAAAAAAGTGAGATCGTAGAATTCAGTGACTTCAAACACAACATGCGACACAAGAAAAAACTTTTCATTTTTTTATGATATGCACATTACTGTTTTAGGAAGTCTATTGGCTGTTGACGCAATATAATCACAGTCACGTGATCACTTATTCAAGAGTAAATGCTCTCTTCTTTCCTTTAAAACTGCTCTGCGTTATAAGAGGTCGCACAAACGAACCGGAGCAGCCTCAAAAGATCTGATAGCTTTTTCGGTGGTTAATGCTTCACCTTCTGCTACTGGCTATTTAGTTGCTATTGTTTTTCTAAGGCAGTGTTTTGTTTCGATGGTGGTGGTTATTGCCTTTGCAATGCGAGCAAGTTAAGGCGTACAGTAATAGGGGACTAGAAAAGCAAAAAGAAAACTCCTTCAATCGTTTCCGTTGTGGCCCCTTGTGCCACTTCGCCGAATGTGAGCAAAGGCGTGTCAGCTTTGGCTTTAAAAGAGAACACACAAAGATAATAGCTCAAGAACGCAAGCTTTTGTCAAATCTAAAATGCAAAGGAAAGTACGCGCTCGCGAATAATCTAGTGCGGGAGTGCTCTGCGCGATGAAAAAGTTAAACCTCCCAAAAGCACTTGCCATCCTTGTTGCGTAGGTCGCGGTCGGCGCCACGGCGCAGCAGATAGCGGCCCATCTCTTCGTTGTTATCCAGAGAAGCGTAGAAGATTGCCGAGTCACCGTGAAAATCTTGGAGGTCAAGGAAGCGCCGATGAGCAGCTTTGTTGGTGCGATTATTTTTCTCACTCGTTGATACTAGGTACTCCACAAGTTCCATGTTTCCGTGATTCACGGCGCGGTGCAGGGCTGACTGACCGCGATGATTTTGTTGGCAGAGGTTCGCGCCGCGCTCCACTAGAAAGCGCACGATGTTCAAGTGGCCTCGTCCGGCAGCAAACAGGAGAGGCGTAAGTCCCGTTGCATCCGTTGATTCAATGATGGCGGCCATGGCGGCCTCTGCCGAAGCGTCGCGCGGTATTGAGATGCCGGGTGTGCCCGGCCCTGTTAGTGCAGCAGCTGGGCCTCCATTTGCTTGACCGTCAAAAGTTGCCTGCACAGCACTATCCATCCCAGCAGACTCTCTTCTAGAAGACCGGGCCATTTCTGCTTTCCAGCTTATGTACTCTGGGAGCTCCGCAATGCTCTTGTCAAGAATCTCTTGCAGTAGCTCAAGGGGCGCGCCGACACTACAGGCCGTTGCAAAGGGTGTCGTCCACTCCTCATCCTCAGTCAAGACGGGCGAGTTGTAAGGGGGACTCATTAGCGTCCGGGCAAGTTCAAAGTTCTTCAAGGCAAGTGCCCAATGGAACGCCGTGCGGCCGTCATTGTCCTGGTAGCCCCACAGCCCGCGACGGTCACAACGGCCGCTTGGTGAAGCACTGCTAGGTGAGCCATTGTGAGCAGCTGGCGATTCGTCGAGCGGTGCAACCTGTCGAAGGCGAGTTACAATGGCGTCGATGTCAGATCCGCGGCACAACTCCGATAGATGCGTCTCTGCGGTCGTCATCGCTGTCGAATACCGAAAAATAGCGCGTTTCGACTACCTGGACTTCTTTCCGCTTCGGATTTTTTTCTCTTTACTGGGCTATTCAGCTCAGGATTGTTTTTAAACACAAATAGTTACGCAATCCTAACTTCACTTCCTATGTAGCACACAAACTTTCTGTTTCTTTAAGTATGACTCGTCAGCGTCAAAAGAAACGAATAACAAGTTCCAAAATAACGCCTAAAACCGTCAGATTATTGAAAATGTTGCAGCGCGCCAGAAAAGAAAAAAGTTTTTTTTTTTTTGTACGTTTGTGTGCGTGTAGGCAAGGGAAAAACGAGACGCAATGTGGAGAAAAAGCCGTGTCCTTCACCCGGCAATAGCTTATACGTTAGCAATTTTCCGTTTATTGGGTACACAATGTTCATAAGCATACGGCTCGGCACCAAAGATAAGACACAGGAAGAAAGGGAAGAAGAGAGAAGGGGCGTAGAATCTCGCAAGAGAGGAGAGAGAGTAAAACTAGATTCCATGAGGGTGGTCTAAAGCCACACCTTTAGTCAGCACCTTTTATAGCAAAAACTGGTGCGGCTGTGATACATCGTCTCAAGACAAGAGCTCAAAAGAGCGTCTGGTTACCTAATATGAGGCTTCAGAAACACTCGGCTCTGTAAAACTAAAGGTGATACCACACATCAGCCTGCAGTTTTCGGGCAGAACCCTTTTTGCTCTGTCATCCGATGGTATAACTTTTTCTAGCGGATTGCGTCGCTCAACTTTAAGAGAAAGCGAGAGAAACGACGTGTGTCGGTAAAGCCATTAAACAGTGCCACTTTTGCTGTATACTGAAACACACAAACTGAAAAGAAATATTCCAAAAGAAAAGAAAAAGGATGCAATGAGGAAAGAGAATCAGAAAGAAAAAAAAAATCAACACAGAAACGCATCTGTTGAAAGCTATGGCAAAACGAATTTTAGATACAATTTACATTGACTCAAATATATATATTTAGTGCTTTCCATTTCAACATCGAACATCAACGTCAAGCATGAGCAGATCCACAACTACATATAAAAATAAAAATTGAAAGAGAGAACAGAAAAAGCAGTAAAATAAGACGGCTGGTTTAGCATGCTCGAGTATGCCCCTGAGGATCTCAACATTTGAAAAAAAACAGGTTTGTGATTCAGCCGAGCAGGCAGCCAGTAAAAGTGTAAAGTGGAGAAATCGCTTTATATACATGGTTGAAACTGCGATCGTTCAAGGAAGCAGCAAAAAAATTGACGTTGAGGGTCACAGTGTTATGCATGGACCGACAGAAGCTCTGCCTTCCTTATCGTTTGTTTTTCTTTTTTATGAATCCTCGTGACTTGCCCAGTATGCTTTGTTTTCCTTGACCAGGCCTACTGCGAAACGCATATCAGGCAAAAGCTCTGCAACCTGCTCAAAAAAGGGGGAAATAATGTAGTTCATAAAGGCGATCTGGCTCTTTGCCAAGCTAGCATCGAGACGGTTCATGAAGGGACTGCAATCCAGGCCAAGGTTCCGCTCGCGGTCACCTTGCTGGTAGAACTCGTCGGACACCTTGCCTCCCCAAGGTAGGTAGATGTCCAGGGGACGCCCACAGTTCGAGATGTCCGCCATCTTGAGAGCGATGGCCAGGCATAAGGTCTGCTCCTCAGGCTTGGTGAACGTAGCCCGCTCCTGCATTTTTGTCTTCAGGCTCGCAACGAACTTTCCATGAGACCCCATGTCGGTCGCCAGCACCATCTCAATCATTATGTCACGAACCTCATGGCGCTGCGCGGCACTGAAGTTGCTCAGAATGTCGAAGGAGGGGTTTTTCATCAGCTCAAAGACGCTACTCACGTGCAGGTTCTCCAGCACGCTGCGGTCGTTGTACAGAGTGGCGAGGTAGCTGCTCGTCTTGATGTGAAAGTTGTTGTTAATGCCAGGGTGGTCAAAATCGTGGATGGACGCCGCAAGAAGTGCAGAGAAGATCTGGAGCTCGCTGAGCTCACACCGCTTAGCGAGACCACCGCTTGAGATGATAAAGTGCGTGATCTGGAGAACGTCTGCGGCGTGCATTGAGTTGTGATACGGGTTGCCATGGTAACCGGCCTCCACAGCACTGATCCAATTGAGAGCCACCTGCTCGTTAATGTTGAACTTCTGCAAAAAATCGTTCTTGCACAGGAGGGAATACAAAGTCACAAAGAGCGCTCCACCATCTGGCTGCATGGGTAGCGACAGGTAGTCATCCCCACTCATGGCGGCTTGTACGTCGAAGACGCGGTAGCTCCACAGCTCGATCGACTCCAACGCCTTCCACAACGCGGCGCGCTTGCCCTTCAGCTGTCCCACCTGCGTTGCCAGATCCGTTTGAGAAAAGGGCATGACCACACAGTTCGCGGGAGACGAAGAGTCGCATTGCTCGGGAGAAAGCCAGCGACTCTTGATCATGCGCAAAAGCAGAGGATCGTAGTCTTTGCACACACGGTCGCCCAAGGGATTGGGTAGACGAGAGTGGTTGTTCTCACCAAGAGACTTCCGCTCCTTCTCCTTTATCGTCTTCCATATATTGCCAGAGGTGTCCGTGCTGTATCCGCCAAGCTTCTTCACAAGCTCCGCCTTGCGCTCAGCATATACCTTTTGCTTCTGCTTGTTACGCGTTAAATTTTCATTCAAGGCAACGAGCTCGCGATCAAGGCCTTCACGTTTCGACAGAGCGGTCTCCTCCTCGACCTTCAACCGCGTAAGTTTCTGTTCATACTCCTTAGGGTGGCAGTGTATCGAGTGTGATACGATAAGATGGTCTGTGATGTACCTCTGCTGATCTGCAGTAGTGAAGTCAAGCGAGAAAGCTGCATACTTACCTTTTGCAGTCCCGTTGCAATGTACTTCGAGGCGGCTTGCAACAGACCCACCGTCGGCTGTAGAAGGATGTGCTGCCGTGGCGGCCGGCGACTGCCTCTCAACGTACTTCGCTGAGACGCTATCCCCGTTGAAGGCTTGCTGGATCTCACGGAAGAAAGCCGCCCAGTCAGGCTGATCGGTAAGCGAACTTCGGGTCTTCAGCAATGCGCTTTCGCCAAGCTGACAGAGATATGAGGCTCCCGTGGAAGCGTCATAGGCACGCAACGCCAGCGCATCCGCCATCTCGCTCATGCCGGCCATCACGGAGACCGTGTCATTGCACACGGCGTAG
Source organism: Crithidia brevicula (assembly GCA_030849845.1). Lineage (NCBI taxonomy): Eukaryota > Euglenozoa > Kinetoplastea > Trypanosomatida > Trypanosomatidae > Crithidia > Crithidia brevicula. The sequence goes on along the minus strand of JASAOD010002004.1, from coordinate 168,129 downwards.
ACGCACACCTGCTTTTGCAGTTGCTCCTGGAAGTCGGACATCAAGCTAGCGGGACCCAGATAACAATAAATATATATATGTGCTGAGCTTTATTTTGGCAGCAAAACGGAGATTGCAAAAAAAAAGACGCAAAAACAGAAAGAGAGGCTTTTTGAAATGCCGGCGTTGGCGGACTCACGGCGATGGGTGCTTGTTGAGACACAGGTAGCACGCTAGTCCGCAAAAGGCCAACATAAGAGCACACATATTTTTAGTACGGTGGAAGGAACGAGAAGGAGCGGATGAAAGATAGAGAGAGAATTGTCAGCTGCATGTTTGACTGAAGACGCTTAAGAGACAGTTAGCTGCATTCTATGTCCACCGCGGCTCGCTGCACCCACAATCGCAATGGACTTGCTACTTCGGCTTTTCTTCAGCGTGCAATACTGCATAAAGCATACTTCGACACCAAGCATGGATCTGCAAAAGTACGAATGCACGTTGAGGGAAGAAGTACTAGCCAACCGCGCAACGTGTGGTCTACGCTTGCATCTGCTTCGTTCTAGTGTTGTACCTCTGCTTTCCTTCGTTGTTTACTTGGTATTGTAACACAGAAAAACCGCAGTGCACCTGTATATTTGTCAGCTCTATCAGCCTCGACGTGGCCCGTGAATCCTTTTTATGAGACGGAGCTTTTGAATAGAGCGAAAGAAGGCGCTGCGCACGCGCCGGCCTCCTCACATTGCTTTCTTCCCCGTTGCGCGTACAGAAATAAAAAAATGGCAGGGCTGTGCGTTGCGTTTCCATCGGAGGATGAAATAATTCTGTTTTGGTGTTCTCGTTTCGCTCTTTTCTCCGATTCATGAGAATCTCTTTGCAACAAATTACTGACCGGATAACAGTGGAAAAAAGGGATTAAGTAAAATCATCTTCGCGGTTCCTGCAGAACAAAGCTCGAAGGATAGTAGTTGACATCAACGAGTCGGAAAGACGGGAAAAAACGGCAGCAAAATTGACATTGTACATGCAAAACTGGAGAGCGAAGGGTGAAGCGATGACGAACCATTTTTCGCTTGCACAACGCGTCACTTTTTCCTTTTGACCCCTGGCATTCTCAATACTGGAAGCCGGTCCTGGAAAAAAGAAAAAATGTCAGTTTGAGGGCACGGAAAGGTAGGAGAAGTGTCGGGGTGAAAGCAGGCCATGTGCAGTTCTTTTAAAAATCAACAACGAGAGAGGAAAAATCACAACCAAGTATTCTCGCCTCACCTCTAGGTAAGAAACATGCGCACTAGGTCGAGACACATACACACACACACAGACAGAGCGCAAAATCGGGAACAGCTCCCCGATGCACAAAACAAATAGAAAGTAGCCTAGTCGCCTGTCCACTCAGCCCCTGGCAGTCTGGGGAAATCGGATCATCTCTGAAGCAAAAGCAGCCTGTTAGGTTGTTTTTTGTGCTTTTCTTTTCCGTAAGGGTAAAGAGCGTCAAACCTTTGCGAAAGCGACAACGAGAAGCTTGCAAACCAGGAAGCGTTTGAGCGGTGACTAGGAAAAAAAAGGAGTTAAAATAGCCGCAGAAGAAAAAAAGATAAAAATAAAAAAGAGAGTGTGTGTTCCTTTTCTTTGTTTTGTGTGTCGTCGTTCTTTTCAGCAGTCACATGGCAACGCGACCACGGGCATGTTCTTTACTGAGTTTCAAATCGACGCCGCTTTCTTTTTACAATGCTCGTGTTTTGCTGTTGTTAAACCAGGTGCAGTGAGCTAGGTGTGATGAAGAACACAACGAAATAGTCCCTAATTGGAGCCTCAACCACGCCACAAAGAAAAAAAAGCACACAGTCCTATTGTACATAACTCGACGCGCCTACGGAAAGAGACAAAACAGGGGTGAGGACTCACAAATGTATCAAAAAAAAAATGGCTTTATAAAACACCTGTTTACAGAAACCTATAAGAGTACATCAGAAAACAATGTGCCTGGTGCTCTCGACTGCCTCACCTCAGTGGATGGGGACGTAGGACGCCACAACGCAAAATGTAGAGTCCAAGTAAAAGACAAAAAGGGAGAAAAAATAAAGGGAAAAAAGCAGCCGGCATCGCCATAGCGGTTTTGCAACCAAATCTAAAAGACTTCACCCAAGTCCTCTTTTGAGAAGAAACATGAACCATGCTATTCATCGGCGTAGTGGCCATCGCAAAAATTTGCAAAGCAGTCCTGCTGAGTCTGGGTTAGGGTGCGCAGAGGGTTAAGCGGACTCTCTGGGTACTTGTCGAAGTAATGGGTGTCGCCCGGTTTGTGGTTGCGCACGGGGATCGGAGCAGGAATCTTTTTCGACAACACAACGTTCCAGTCTACGCCGTTGAAGTACGTGTGGTTCTTGATGTCCGCTGCACCGTTTGCAAGGTTGCCGAGGCGCTTCGATGGGTCCAGGGAAAGAAGTCCTTTGATCAGGTCGCGCGCCTTTGGATCTACCCAGCGAGGGAACAGAACTTTTCCAACAAGGATCTTCTCGTATGTCTTCATCGGGCTGTCGTCGAAGAACGGAGGGTAGCCGACCAGCATTTCGTAGAGGAGGATGCCCAGTGCCCACCAGTCCACAGCCTCATTGTGGCCCTTGCTCTGGATGATCTCTGGCGCTAAGTACTCCGGCGTTCCGCAAAGCGTAAATGTTCGCTCCGTCACCCGCTTAGCAAAGCCAAAGTCGGTGATTTTGATGTTGCCATCCTGGTCGAGAAGAATGTTTTCCGGCTTCAGATCACGGTAGATAATCGTCTTGCTGTGAAGGTATTCAAATGCTAGGATGACCTCCGCACAGTAGAACTTGGATACATCGTTGGGAAACTTTCCTGCCTTGCGCAGGTGCGAGAAGAGCTCGCCGCCTACTACGTACTCGAGCAGAATGTACAAGCGATTTTTGTCCATGAACCCTCGCAGCATATTCACGATGAAGGGATGGTTGATCTCTTGAAGAATACTGGCTTCGGCCAGGATGTGGTCCACCTGCTTCATGCGGAGGACCTCCTGCTTTTTCAAGATTTTCAGCGCGGCGTACTTGCCGGACTCCTTGTGCTTCACCAACCTCACCCGACCAAAGGTGCCTGTACCCACAGTCTCACGCATCTCCAAATCGCCAAGCTTCCATTTTGATGCCTCCGCCTTGGTAAGCATTGCGTCCGAGAGTGTCTCGATTGAGGGCAGAAACGCAACGAGAACCTGAGAAGTGTGTTTGCCTCCCAGGAAAAAAAAAAAGCACAGATACACACGACAGGGTATAGAAATGGAAGCAGAAGGAGGTTTCTATATGAACTCTCCCCTTTGTACTTGTATTTTCCGAGTTTGTGTTTTACCTAGTTCAAAGATTGCCTACACCTGACGATTCGACTAGCACTTCACTAGTCCTAAACGTATCGAAAAAAAAAAGCTATGTACGGGTAGAAGAGAAAAGGAGAAGAGTAGGGAAATTAAAGGATGCGCTGTTGATGACTGTGTGCCGTCGTGAAAACAGATAAAGCCAAAGCCCTTGCCGACTAAATGCGCGGAAAAAAAAAAGCGAATCAGCCTTCAAATATGAACGCAGCAGTTGTGAGGAAGACAGCAGTTGCACACCCAGGTTGTTTACCGCCTCTTTCACAGCCGGTTGGCTAGAAGAAGCGAACAAAGACCTGCGGAATTGCCTCGCAGGTAAAGCATCACGCAAAGAGAGAGTGTGCACAACAGCGTCCGCTGAAGTTTATTTGTAGGTGAACACTTGCTGCTTCTTCTTTATTTGTTTTTTTTTGTCGTTGTTTGATAGCAGAGCCGACTTAATGTAGATATTGACTACTGGAAAAGAAAAAGAAAAAAGAAAGGTGCTCGATATGTATCAAAAGAATTTAGGAAAATTGATCCCCGTTGACTGCGCTGGTGTTTTCCAGCCTTCATCGATTTGCAGCAGTACGTCAGGGTTTCCTTTTGCGCGCTCCTTCAGCTGTCCTAAGAGATCGGGATCGTTGTTTCGCTTGCATTCCGCACCAGCGCCGAACCAGTCGCTGCAGAGAACGTAGTACTCCATGCGGACCTCAATCTGTGGGATTCGCGGAATGTACTGCTTGGCTTGCTGCGGACGCTTGTGCAGCAGCAGTGCCGCCACATACGCCTCCCCGTCTAAGAGGGTCTTTTTGCTCGACGAAACGCCACTCATGTTGTCGATCAGATCCCATTGGCTTGTACTTAGATAAGCGCTCAGCATGCTGCGCTGGAACATCTTTTCTGGGATGCAGAAGTCACTCTTTAGCCTTTGCGCAGTGGAAGTGCGTCCATGTTCTAACACAAACCGAATTGTGTCTGCTGCGCTGGCCTGCAAGAAACGACAGTCTTTAAACTCTTTCATCAGCTGCGTCTGCTCCTCTATAAGCTTGCTTTGCAGCTGCAGGTACCGCTCCTCTATCATGGACTGCGGAAAGGGAGTCCCGCCGCCCACAATGGGAGAGAACGCTGTGGTGCCCGCTTGCGGGCGCGGGCTCAACTCCACTGCCTTCTTCGACGACGCGACGGCGGCCTGAATGTCGACGCTTTTGCACTCCTGTAGCATCTCCCAGTCGGCATTGTCCACCGACTGGGCAAGTGCGTTGCTGAGGCGCATCTCTTCTTGGAAAAAGCTGCGGAGGTGAAAGTACGTGTGAACTCGTGGGTTTCTGTTAAAGTACTCGGCCATGAGATCTTGATTCCCCTCACACATTCCAACGTATTGCAGTAGCAGGTCTCGCGACGGCTTGTGCGTAGCCAGCATCCCAATGACAGCGGAGCCGCGGGTTCGTATCAAGTGAACCATTACAGTGAACAAAAGATCGGCGTCTGCAGAACCCATGGCGCGCTTCAGCGCAATGTCAGCCTCGCCGATACTAAGCAGCATGGGAACCTGTTTGCCTGGGTTCGCTTCGGCTTCGAGAAGCACCAACGCGGCCGCTCCGCAACCAGTAAGTTTCGCCTGCTGTGCAAGCTCGGCGAACCCGATGAAGTTGCACATTTTTAGCTTCTTTACGACATGCTTTGCCGCGGCCTTTTCCTCTTCCTTTCCTTGCGTGGCAACGCTCCCAAGCTTACGCATTGCCCAGTTCATCATGACGGGTTTCATATCCGATCCAAGCGCGTCGGCAACACAGAAGGCAACTTGGTGCTCGTTGCACAACGCGAGGCGCTGGAGTAAACGATCCTCCCCTAAGGACTTCAACTGAGCGTCCGTGAGTATCATTCCAATGGACTCAAAACGCAAATGGTTGCGCACACGCAGGCGCTTGCCCATGCTGACAAAGGCGCTCGAATCGCACACCGAGCAAAACGTGCGACCAAACGCGGCGATGCGAAGTAGGCGCTTCTGCTGCGCCACATCGAACTCGAAGCCTGCTGCATCAACACAATCAGCCACAGCGTCCATCAGCGCTCCCGACTGCCGTTCCAGCCCTTGTAACATACGCACTGCAGAGGCGTTGCCTGTCATAAACTCGTCGTACGTGTTCAGCAGCATCGCAGCCGGCGCGCGAGACCCCACTGAGAAAACGCGCTGGGCGGAGTGCGGAACTTCCTGCAGAAAGTACAGCGCTTCGTTTGAGACCGCCCAGGCGCCGTCATTTTCCATCAACAAGCGCGTATCATGTGGCAGATCTGGAATGCTGTCAGTGCTATCCGGGTCGTCCGGGTTTACGAGGAGAAGGGTGCACGTTCCGTCGTCCTCTTCCTCAGCACCGCTAAACCTCACACGCTGCACCACAACGATGCAGTGGCCGCCACACCAGGCCAGTTGCGAAAAGTCCGCGGCTCGAACGTCCGTGCGCGTCAGCATTGAGACTTCAGAAAAGCCGCTACTAGTCGAGTACAACGCACCGTCCGCCATAATAAACGCGATAGTTTTGTCGTCTGGAGACCGACACATGTCCAAGACTCGCCCACCTTCAATTGGAACAGCGAGTTCAGTGAACGTGGCGCTCGATGATCCAAAAAGACAGCGGCAAACGAAAGAGCTTGACGAATCCGGTGAGTAAGACAGGAAAACTTCTCTTCCTCGTTTTTTCTCATCCTTCATGCCCGGCACGACTAGTGAGATTGAGCCGAGGTAGTTACGAACGGTTTGTGGAAGCAGCAGCTCGCGCGTGACGTACCCCTGGCTACGGCTTGATTCGATCAAAACAAGCTTTGCCTCTGTTGCGGTTTCAACGAGAGCAACAAGTCCGTTGTCGCAGGAAGCGCACACCACGGGGACGGGCAGCGTGATTGATGGGGCTACGGGTTTCCCCGAGTAATCGTAAACGCGAACGTGTCCCGTGTTCAAGACGACGAGTAAATGATCAGCGCCGCGATTCCAGGTCATAAAAATGACGCTTTCAATCGCCTTGAGAGAAATTCGCGTGCACGCTCGCGATGCACTTTCAGCGTTATGATAAAGAAAAATACAGTTCTCGTTGGAAGAGAAACTTGACGTCTGATAGGGGAAAAAGGCGACAACGCCTCCGCATCCACTGTGCGCCAGCTGGCAATTGTTTAGGTCATAAGCTAAAGGAAATTCAGCGTGGTCGAGTTCAGCGAGACGCACAAGTGCACTTTTCCCCAACGAAATCCATGATCCAAGCCGCCTCGTTTGAGCAAAATAACGTTGATGTGGCATCTATGCGGCTCGCAAAAAAAAGAAAACGCAATATTATCCGGACTTTTTCGCCAGGACACAGAATACGCTACAAAAGAGCAGTCGCGCCACTCGTCCAGTCTTTTTGGTTAAGCATGATGGTATGTAATTTAACAAAATTGTAAAGGAGCACGTGATTTAAGGTTTTTTGTATAGCAAAAAAGAAAAAGAAGGGAAAAGAGAGTAGGAAATAGAAGCGCTTTGTAGTAGAACATGTTTCGACAAGGTGCACACTGGACTCTAGTTCATTGGAATTCTAGTCTAATTTCAATATGCAACAAAACACCGCGCAAATTAATTAACTTTTGTTTCGCAAGCCGAGCAGATATATGTTGCTTAAATTCAATTTTGCCACAAAAGTATACATATACAATATACGAAACAATTTAACTATCACAGATATGGCAGATGAAAGCACTCAGCAGTGATTTCAATAATTATTTTATTATTAGTTAAAGTATAATTTTTTTAAAGAGCAACGATCAGAAGCGTTTCTATTTATCTATTTAATTTTGTTTTAGTGCAAACAGGCGCTTTACAAAAAAAAAAATTGCAAGCGGAGTAGAATACTGTGGCTAATTTACATTACGCAAAAGCTGCGGTATCAAAAACTGTTCGGGACATCACGGATACAGAATATACAGTTAACTCGTATTTATCAGCGCATTTGCTACCGCAACAATACGGGAGAAGAAAAAGACACTCGTCAGGTTTAACAGGAAGAAAAATACTATGAACACTCATTATGCTTCGTTCGGGCGTTGTGCTAAATTGTGGAGCAGAAAGGCTTACCACATCGACTGACTCGCCAATCCATCCAAAAAAGCCGATCGGAAACGCTGGATTTTGACTCGCAAGCTGAGCAAGCGCAACAACAGATTGTGAATTGCACTCTCGGTCTTTGTTCCGTAAACATAGAATTTGCTCAGACAATCGCTTTCCTCCCACAGCTGTTTTCCATTCAGCAATCAACCGAGACGTTGTCATTGTGTCCAAAAGCGCAAATACTTTAACGTTTTCAACTGCGGAAAAACGAACTGTGAGAGTCGCTTTGAATTCTGATGCAATGGACAGCTGAAGCCTTTCCCGCGGCAACAGATTGAAAAAAATAGATCCCTCGCCGCCCCTAATATCATCCGATTCGAACAGAGAGTTTTTAGCGCATATATCGTATCGCCGTGTATGTGCTCCACGGCACATTTCGATATACTTATAAAAAAGGCATTTTGTTTTATTTGCCGCGTTCATTGCGTCAGAGGAGCTCAACGACACCATTACGCCGCTCGCGCCATTTCCCTCGTTTTCAACAAAAAAAGCTGAGTTGTTTGCAAACAATGTCGAGCTAGTGGAGACCGCGCTTATAGCTGGAAATTCCTTTACAGTCTTGTGCTCTGACGCAGCATCTTCGAAGGACCACATAATTAAGTACACTTGTCCGAAAACAACTGCGAAATCCTCGAGTGTCATCCACACAACTAGTCGACCATTAACTACAATGGACTTAAATGACTCATATTCAAAAGCGTACTTTACAGGCCTATCGGCAAATGGAGTAGCTATTTGCAGAAGGTACGCATAATGAGCTCCATTTTTTCTGCAAACATCGGCCTTAAAAACAGTGTAAGGCAGGCCGCAGTAAATACCATCATTTTCGCATGCCTGAGCTTCACGTTGCGATCGCGGAATAAGACATGCAACCAATCTCTGTCCACTTTCGCTAAGTGATCGAAGTAAATCAAAAGACACCGTGGAATTAAATGAGCGCGCGCGCAAGTTAATTTCAAAAGTTGTCCCTCCAGTAAGCAGTTCTAAACAGTCGCAAAAAGCTAACTCTTCTAATTGTTTAAATCCGCCAATTGCCTTGGCGACTGCTTTTTCCAAAAGAGCCGCATAGAAAGGCGGATTACATGAGCTTAGACCAGTCAAAATGAATTTATTATCGGACACAACGACTGGTAAAATATCATCCACCACTACTTCATAGATGGCACCGTCTACAAAGAGACGAAAAACGTATAGGCCCACCTGCAAAAATCCCCGCATCAGTATGGACTTTGTCAACTCGTCATAAGATCGCAGCGCATTAAGAGCAGCGCAAAAGCAGGCATTGTTGTAAAATGCCGAGGTTGCAAATCCCGCATCTTCAGTAGTAAAACTTTCGTTTTGTAAATTAAACAGTTCACGATACGAGCTCCACCGAATTGTTTCAACGTTTTGTATCGGATGATTGAAATCTTTGACGGTGAAGTCTTGGTCAGAGAATTCTGCTTGGCGCGATAAAACAAAATCATCGATGACTGACAGCGCGGAATGTGACTTCAAAAGCTGTTGCGACACTCGGCCAAACCCGCATGCCCTTCGGCAAAGCCGCCAGCGTTCAGTATGTAAAGATTCGTTCTTCGCCGCCACTACGCTGGAAGAGTGTAGTGACTCTGCATTTAAACGATTTAAATTTACAATAAGCTGGATCTCGTCTATTTTAGTGGAAGGGATGCAGGTTCCTTCTAAATTGATTTCTAGAATGCCAGGATTAATCATACACAACTGTCGAAGAGCGTTCGCGCCTGCGGCATCCAGCTTGATGTCACGCAAGCTCAGTCGTGATACACACGACTGAAGAAGACACTCTTTGAGTGCTTGTACATCGTCCGTAAAAAGAGACGTTCCGTCTAAAACGAGCTCTTCCACATCAGGACGCTCTTCGATCAAGCGAAGAAGACAAGGAAAATGCTTTCGCGGTAAATAAATTTGGCTCACGTTAATTGTTTTTAATTCGCCCTTGAGAAGGTCTTCCACTTGATGTAGCGGCGCCTGTTGCAGGTCATGACAAATTTCTATATATTTTTCAGCACCGGACAAAGCCATTAGGATCTAGGAGAGCTATACTCTTTCTCAAACAAATAGTGCATAAATATTTTATCTACAGAATGATACAAAGATAGACAGATAGGTAGATAGACAAATAGATAGATAGAGAGAGAAATCAGTATGTATAAAAAAAAACAATTCATACGTGTGTTATTTTTTAAGATAGAAACTGTGTTCATATGTTGTATTTGTTTCATTTTTTTTTTTTTCACGTTACTTTGATGTGCAGAGAAATTGATGACAAACAAAACAACAAATATGAACGCGCTTTCGCGACACAGCAAACATTTTTTTTTGGAGCAACAAAACGCGGTAGTACAGCAGTGCTCGAATTTACAAAAATAACAGTCAAAATCGAGAAGCCCGCAGCAGTTTTAAGTGTTCCCTTTTTTGTTGTTTGAAGTAAGACGTCAAGTGTAATTTTTGTGTAGACATATATTTATTTGTATTATATGGCTTCTTGTCTAAACCTAGGAAATTGATGCCAAAGCACCAAAGCACATATATATACATAAATATATATGTATATATAAATATATATGCATATACAAATTTGCACATCTGCATATTTAAAATCTGATTAATACTTATCCGTTTGTAGCGATTTTGACCATTTCTCAATTTGACGTCGTGCCAAAAAGGTCGAGACTCAATCCGTCGACTTAGAAAATAAAATAATGCGGTGAATGCAAAAGCAACTAGCACCCAATTTGAACACGTGTGAAGAATTGCTAACAATAGCGCTCAAACGATCAACTCGAAAAATGCGCATCGCCGTGACCTCTCCAGCAAGATACTGCAGTGACAACTAATATTATTCCGTCAACCAAACGCTACCACTGCAATCCCTAACTTCTCTTCTCACCCGTAGTGTCTCTTAGCGGATTACTGTCCGACTCTGCGCTGAAAAGTCTCTCACACAACTGGCCCAATGCGGCTTTTGATGCATCGCTTATTTGAACAACGTTTACAACCATTGACACGGATTGACACTTTGAGTCTGCCTCAAACCTACTAGTCAGGTATCCAACCACAAACACCAAGCACACCGATCCACTCCCCCTTCCCCCAAGCCTACTGACGGAGCCGCACTACCTTTATGCCCACCTCCTGCAGACACGCCCCCCCCCCCCCACAAAATCACCTGGAAGCGTTCATGGGGACATCTGTCTTGCTCGAGAAAAAGCCAGATTCAAAAAAAGTAAATGCGGAAAGCACACCCACCGTCACCTCGATTATTCCCGACTGAAAAAAAGAATACACCATTTCCCGGCACTATTGTTACCCCTCGCTACTTACCAAAGAAAAGAAAAGCGCTAGTCAGAGAACCGTGCCACAAATGCTGTCCTTGCCCATAAAGGAAGACGATGGGAGCGGAGCCTCAAAGTCTTGGAGTTAACAGGCAATCCCGCCAAGTTTGCGAGGCCTCGACTTCTGCGAGCCTCCACTCCACAGACCAAACCAAGAAGCCCGACGCGAAAGGGGTGACATAACGGGGTGAAAAAACAAAGATAACAGCACAAAGGCAGTAGTCCTACGGAACCGCCTCACCAAACAGTTATCTGGTGACGCGGCAGAGCTCCTGGCCACTGAAAGGCTTTAATATGGCAAGTCTTGCAGGCGCGATGGCCCCGGTGGCTTTGAAAAAGCCAGCCCTCATTTTGCCTTGATATGTCGCACGCCCTCAAAGCCCGCAAGCCCCATCTATCAGCATATCCCCTCTGACATCCCCAGTGCGGAACACATACCAGCCCACTTTACCCCAGCTATTTCAGGCTATCAGCGCCGAACGCTTTGAGGCTCACGTAACCGAACTCCTCACTTCACGAAGAAGCGGCAGCATCGGTTGAAACACGAAAGCAAACGCTTACTCTGCCCAGCTTTCTCCTCACCAGATTGGCATAAATATTGCTCAGGTCAAAATTGGGTCTGTTTACTTCAAAAAGAGGCCCGATTTCTGCCATTAGAGGTCATTAAATCCAAGGCCACCCCTCAACAAAAGATTAAAGCTCCGGCACAACAACAACTAGCGAACTAGAGTAGCCTCTGGCTAGTACGGCTGGATCCCCTGCTTTAGGATGGTCCTATTCAAGCCCCCCTATATCTTCATGAAGCCTATGGCTTTCCCAAAGCGGTAATTTCCTTTAGGTATGATGCATGATTGTCGCTTGCAGAAAACCAATCCGTAAAAGCCTCGGCTCATCATAAACAGCATTGTGTGGTCGAGCAGAACCCTGTGAATACTCTGCAAGAAACACCACCAACACAGTAAAGAAAAGGTAGAAAAGATCCGGGTCCTCAAGACAAAACCCCCTCCGAGTCACCATAGCGACCCGTGGTAAGATTAGAACTACGCAGAGCGGGACCACAACAGATTTTCAAATGCGCAAAATGACTGCTCAGAAGCACGAAACCTTTTTTTTCTTAGAATGAGATGGTGCTAAGGAGACTGGCTGCACTTGATGTGGGATGGGGTATGGATTAGGCGACCGAGCCCTTTCCCTTTCCGAAAGAGCCAATAGAGAACAATAAGACACCTTTTTCCCCTGAGGCTCAGGCCCAGACGCAGTATGGACAAACACCGACCCTCAACTGCCTCAGCTTTATTCGCCGCTCAAGGGTTTTTAACGCTTAGCGAGAGGGACCAGGCGATGATAATGCCACTGAGTTCGGACGAGCGATGGAGGAGCTACTACTAAATAAAAACTGAGTAGTAAACCTCAAAAGAAGCTATGTGTCGTGCTGGATGTTACTGAGGATGTCGGGGACAGGAGGTTTTTTTTTCGGGGTCGATTCCTGGTGCCGTGGTGTCTTGCAAACCGTCCTGCCAGTGGTGATTATCTGTTTGCCCTTCAGCTTTTGCTCAACAATGGTGCCGGAAACAGTTTGCTGTCTTTTTTTTCTTGTGATTTGAGCGACTCCTATACTCTTTCACTTTCTGGCTTGGGAATCGTGCGTCTGTTTTTTTCCTGGCTGCGGACTCTGCTACAGTTGAACACATCAAGGAGCTTGTAAGGTAGTGTGCTGGGAAAGCCTAATCCCCTTCACATCGGTCCCGTTCAGCAGAGACCTCTTTACGGCTGAAAAGAACCTTTCTTTAGATTCTGAGATTTCAGTTTCATCACAACGTCTTCTTTTGGTCACAGCGATGGGCAGAGCTCGAGTATGAAGTGGTCTAAAGCTTCAGGGAAAATAAAGTGGAAAACGGTATTCGAAACTTCTTTGGCCTGGTATCGCGGAGTTAGCTCCGGGCTATAGGCAAGAATTCCCGGCTCTGCCAAGCCGGCCAAATCGCACCACGGCATCAATGCTCCGAGATCAACGACCTAGCGCTCGATGGCGTATTGTTTCCCCTAGCGCTAGGATGGGGGTATGGTGGAGGACAGGGGTCAGAGGGCTAATAGGAAAATACGCTTCAAAGCAAAAAAAAACTTAGCGAGACTCATCAGTGCATGGTGATCGCGTAAAGGAGCCTTGGCATGACATAGCTCCTCCCCCACCAGTTTCCTGGCGGTGCGTTAGGATCCCACGAGGGCAGTCCCGGCTGCAAATGTTGCTGGCGAAGGCTTTTCAGCCCAACGCTTTGGCGCGTTGCGGCATCTCCGTTGAATAAGGGTCGCGGCAAAGGCTGTGCAGTAGCGGCCTAGGGATAACGGAAAATCATGCCCCAGCTCCGCAGATATAAGGACCCACCTGGCAGCTTTCACGGAGAGCAGCGGGTGTAAACCAAGACGAGGCTCCTCAAGAGCCAGGAACTACTGCCGCTTTTTGGAGCAGCCAATAGTTGCTTTCCAGTGCATGTAGAGAATCGTCTCGGACGCTTTCCCATACCCAGCCACGGCGCGTCTCATGAATGGATATCACATATCTTCCTCTCCGGGAGGAAAAAGAAAGGAAATGCTTTGACGAGGCCTCCAATTTTTCTGCCGCCGCTCCCTGCTAAAAAAGGGTCTTTCCTCACCCATTTCAGAGTGGGTGGTCGGTGGGTCTACTCTCTGAGCAATGTTTTTTTTTATGTGTGACATTACGCTTGACTCCTCTTGGACGCCGAATGCGGATGAGAGAGGTGCACTATGGGTGCGGCTGGCGGTTGCTTGTTTTGATCGCAAAGGTGTGGGTTCACAAAGGGTGGCAGGCATTATCCTAAAATATGTATGGGGTGCTAAGCGGGCAGCTCGCGCTAAGAGAAAAAAGGGTGTGCTCTACTTAGTCTTTTGAGGAATTTAACTAAAAGCTGGTATTTCAGTCTGCATCCTTGTTATCGAGGCACCCTGTCGCGCCTGAGCTTGTGTGGTTCTAGACACTTTTTTTCTCGCCAATAGTATGGTTTAGGAGCGTGTCTTGATGAAAGGGGAGGGGGGAACTCCTATTTGAAAGGAAACCTAGTCACTTTCACAGCTTCCTGGTCCTGATTTCTACTCACTGGGGTTTCCTTGTTTTGCAAGGCCTTTCTGTTGTTGTATCGTAGCTGCTTTCACTTGTTCTTTTCTATTTTTTAATAGAATGCGAGGCAGCTAGGCCCAAGAGTCTCTGATGCCGAGGAGAGGGAATATGGCATGTGCACCTTTTTTTGAATTTTTTTGTGACTCCTTTGCATTTCAAATAGCAGTTGGGGGTGTAGGGCTTTACTTTCCTCGACCGGAAAGCCAGCAAGCCCTCTTTATGTTTTTAAGACCGAGTGCGGAACAAATGCGTGCTGGTGTAGCTGGATTAGGCTCGAAGTCCTTTCTCGGTGTGGCTGCCTATTGCTATTCCTCTCTTCCTTTACCGGTTGCTTCCGCGTGTGACTTTTTTTTTTCCATCTTGTCGGACATCCCTGGCGATGCCGACTGAAGTTGCCGCGTGGCCAGCCATGCCATGTATCGGAAACATTGTTCGGAGGTCACCGACCTGGACCCCGTGGTTTTTTGGGCACCCCCTAAAGCTGCTATGGGGGTATACTGACGGAAAATGGGTTAGACGTCCTGGGGGTTAGTGGCGCCTAGTAGCGTACTTGACGAGGGATGCGGGCAAGGCATGGTGGTCGCGAGACCGGGTCTTGGCATGGCAACGCCTCTTCCTCATACCAGTATTTCTGGCCGCGCATAGTCGTGGTAAGGTGGCTCAGTCTGCTCAGAATATCGATGTTGCGGCTTCCTACCCCCGTCGTATCACCACGAAGGAGGTCACCTGGCGCACCCGGGTAACGGTGCAGGTCGTGGCTTGCCGCTGCGGCTAGCGATTGCGGACGCCATGTCCGTCGCCCCACGCGAAAAGGAATGCAACCTTGGCGGTTTCCTCGGAAGTGATAGTCAGAGAATCCGGCGAAGCCCCGTGAGGGCCAAGGGACAGCTACGGCCACCGCCGTGGTGAAACATTCCTTATTCGATACCCTCCTGATACCGTTTTGCGCAGCCGCTTAGGCATAGGTCGCTTATAGCTGGGTCCAGTACACTCTAGCAGTGGACATCGTAATCTTTCCGCTTCAAGTGAAGAAAAGGCAAACAAAAACGGTGGTGAGGCGAAAGGTTTGTCCTGCCGTAACTTTTCCGGCTTCATCAAAGGGACACCTTCACCCTAGATTCCTCTTGGGTGTGAAGTCAATGGGCCCGCTCTAAATAGCCTAAAGGCGTTCGTGCGTGACTTCGAAATCGGATGCGGCAGGACACTGATCCGGGAGGTAGGGGGAGTTGCATGAGCACCAGGAGTGTCTATCTATGCTGTTGCAGGGTTGAGGGCTCAGAAGCGTGGCATACGCTCTTTGGCTTGTTTTTCGTGGTCTGGGCCTTTGTTCAGGCCCCTTGGGAAAGGGAAAAAAAAAAGGCTTCTCGGCCCGGCTTTGTCGCGCGTTGGTGGTGGGCTGGGGTGGTGGCGGCGGCGTCGTTGGGCTGTGGGGTTTCCGCCCAGACGCCCCTGTCCCTTTCTCCACCACCGGGCATGGCGGCGCCTCCACCCCTGGGGAGTCTGTCCTCTTCGCGGGGAGGAGGAGGGCGGCCCTCATACGGAAATGAAGAGCCGTCCCCACGACCCCGAGGGAAGCCGTGCCCGGCGAGAAGGTGGGTCCCGAGATCGCCCGGCGAATAGAGGGCTTCCCCTTTAAATTCCAGGAATAGGGAGGGACACGAGGAGAGGAAGGTTTGTTGGGAAGCAGCGGAGCGAGTTGTGCAGGGGAAATGGGTGTCACGCTTGGAATTGGAACGGGCAAAAGTTTTTGAACGCCGATAGCAGATAAGCTGAAAAAAGGTATGTTCGTTGAATTGAAAAAGTGGGTTGCGGAGAAATGATGCAAATAATGTTTTCAGAGATGCCTTTGCTAGGCTGAAAGCTGTACAATGAACTCCGGGTAGCACCGGGCCCACGGCGACGGCACCCAAACTAGTGAGGTGATCTCCGACGTTGGCGACCGCTTCTGTGTAATGAGGTGACTCCGACGCAGCGCCGCGTACGACAACTTGTTGCACTGCGTCGTTGCCGTGTCCGCGGTACTCTCCGCACGCTCGAACTCCTCTTGCGTCTCTTCGACGGTGGTGCCGAGAGCCACGCGGCAGACGACACCCCACACAGTTTCACCGTGTCGCGGCGCCGGCGGTGAGCTCAAAGTGAGGGCCGCCATGTCCGCATTCGGTGTGCGCTGTGTGGGGCAACGCTGCAGGTCGCGGAAGCCGTCCTGGCAACGTATCCACGCCTCCTCCTCGTCCCGACACGCGGCCCATAGGTATCGTTCACGCACCTCGTAGTCATCGCCGCAAAACAGCAAGGCCGGCGCGTGCGCCACGGCGGAGGGTAGCACGTAGGTGCCGTGGTTTTGTGTCACCATCTTGCGTCGACACCGCCAGTACGTCTCCCAAAGCGAGAGGTGGCGGTTTTGGTACACACGCACTTGTGCAGCGGTCGGTTTTGAAGTGAAGCTGAAGTGCGTGGCGTCCGCGGCAACCAGCTGCACAGGTGGGGCAGGTCCACGCATCGCCCACGACGCTGGGTGCACTACGTGCTTTGAAAATACCGCGATGTCGCCCAGACGGAGCTGCAGAGACCGCCGTACAAATTTACGCGCGTCTAGGAGGGACCAAAATGGCTCCTCCTTACCCACAAGATGGGACGCGACGGCTTCCATGATGCGGGCCATGTCGTCCACGCCGCCGAGGTCGCTGGTGCCAGTCCCCAGCTGCGGCTGCATGGAGATGGGTGACGTCGTGGGCGTCGCGCCCGGCGCAGCCCCGGCAGCCGCGGAGGTGGTAGATGGCGTGGCTTTTGAGCGACTACCTACCAAGAGCGGGAGTACCTCGGTGAGAAGCATGATGCCCAGGTCGATAACGTCGCACCGCTGACGCTCTATGAGAGTTGCGGGAGCGGGGGCCAGTTTCGCGTCAGCCTTCGACGCGGGACAGCGCAGTTGCGCAGACGAGTTCGCAGCATGCCACGCAGGAAAGAACGTACCTAGCGCCGTGTTGCCAAAGTCGTCGTAGGTGAAGCTGCTCAGACAGATTTGCCCGTGTGCCAGTTGACATGTGTGCAGGCATATCACGCACTCCAAGACGTCGTGCAGCCAGCGCAGCCCAAGGGGTTCAACCTGGCGGTAAATGTCATTGGAGGAGCGGAAGCGCTGCTGTGTAGCGCCGCGCACGTAGTGCACAAAAACTTCGTGGCGCTCGCGGTGGTAGAAGACGTCGCGGGCAGAGACGATCTTGTCGCTGCAGCACGACTCCGATGTCGCCAACTCCTCGGTAAGAATTTTATACGACCGGCGACAAATATCAGCATTCGCTTCATCGGCTTCGTTGTTGGCCGTTGATAGTTCCGGGGGTGGGAAGGAGTAGCGCTTCAGCCAGCACGGCGTGATCTCGCCCGTGAGCGGGTCGTTGTACATGGCCTGCAGAAGTGCCATTCCCACGCCATCGCCTGACACGACGGTGTTCTCTACTGCACAATCGACCTCGAAACTGGTCAGAATGGTCTCGGCATCTTCGTCTTTAATGGCTGTGACGTCCTGGCGCATAATGTCCGTCGATGGCGCCGTTGACACCGCTCGGGAGGTGAAGGGATCGAATGGGTTGCTGGGTTCGCGTTCGACTCGGCTGTAGTGCAGCAGCGTCCGCTCACGCTCAAAGGCTGCAAAACGTGGCGGGAGCAGCGCACCTCTTATAGTGCTTTCGGATTCTTCTGGCCACACGGCGACGGCTTTTAGGCAGGTGGAGGGCAGCAGGCGCAGGGACGGGGTGAGCTCCGGGAAGTGCGCTGCACAGGCGCTGCTCCAGTCCGCGATTCCGACATCAACTACTGCCATTTGTTTATGCAGAAGCAACAGCTGGGTTTGATAGTCCTCAATGCGCTTCGCCAGGTCCTCGCTGACAGTCGCGGAGCTTTTGCGCTCGTCAACGGCGAAGCGCAGCTCGGCTAGCAGAGTGTGCAGAGTTTCCTGCTTGCGGGTCCACGACTTGAAGTACTCCAAACACTGGTCCTGCTCGGACGGGAGGGTGTGCATAGCGTACTCGGCTGCCAAGGCGTTGCTGGCCGTCAGCCCGACCTCCTTGATGTCCTCCATAAAGGACGAGAACCCCGGCGCGGTGCGCGTGGCCCACTCTTCCAGACGACCGTGCCACGTCCCACGCGCCGTCGCCCCTGCGGCGTCCAGCTGCTTGTGGATGCGCAAGAGGGCATCGAGCGTCTGTCGTCCTTCGTCTTGGTGAGCACCGCCACCACCGGCGCGGCCCTTTACAGCCCCACCCGCACCCTCCCGCTCCTGGCACACGCGGAAGTAGCTCTCGGCGATCGCCTTTGCGGTGCGCCACAGGTCCAGCAGAAAGGTGAGCTGCTGACTCGTGTCCTCTGTGAAAACGGCGGACACAATCGCGCGACGGACCTCCTCGCGCCGCGCAATCGCCTCATCGGCTGTGGACCAGTAGAAGCCGCGAAAGACGTGTGCGGTCGGCGGAGCGTCATCTGACTCTGCATCGGCTTCCCCGCGGCTCCATGCCAGTGCGTGGACGGAGATACAGTATTGCAGACGCTGAAAGAGGCTGACATTGTCGTGCAGCGTGGCCCACGCCTGCGGGTCGTCGGACACGCGGATGAGCCCTGCAAAGGTAATGAGCTCCGCGGTGGCGGTGTAGGCTTCATGCAGGCTGCTGAGCACCCGCGTGACGCTGCGCTGCCGCACTGCGGCCGTAATGGCGGAATCGTCGTTGTCGTCGTCGCTAACGCTCTCGATTTCGTCAATGCTATTCAGCGTCCCGTCAAGACTGCACGCGTTGCTGTCGACCCGCCCACCGCGTGCGTGGCCGCCAAGCGTGCTGGTCGTCGACGAAAGGGACACCGTGACATCAAGGCGATGCATGTCTGCTGGCGTGCCGGCCTCTAGCGTGAGCAGGCCCAGCTGATGCAGGTCGTTGGCGCCAACTTGGGAGTTCGTGTCTTGTCGGAATAGAGAGCGAAGGTAGTCGACGACGGCGTTACCGCGACTTCTGCGCGCACCGCCTGCTGCCGAGGCACCGTCGGCCTTGACGGAGGGTCCACAGGCGTTCTCTACACCCTCGCTGCGCAGGAGCGACGCGCAATCGCCATCCCAGCCTTGACAGAAAGCAAAGAACTCGAAGTCTTTGTTCAGCTGCGCCGCCAGCTCTGTGGACCCACCGCGGTCGGGGTGGTGGACGAGTAGCAGCGCACGGTAGATTTGGCGGCACTGCGCTCGCACTTTAACGAAGCCCCACTTCCGCTGGAGCTGCACCACAGCAAAGTGTTGCAAGGACACCGGCATCCGGGTTATATCACCAGAGGCGCGGTAGTCATCAAGGTCGTTTGCGCTCTCCCACCCACACGCCACTCGATAGTCCACGTAGTGCTGGACAAGACGGCACGTCTCCATCGTGGAGAGGTCATGCCGGCGCTCGAGCAGCACCTCAAAGCGGCGACGTGTGCCACGCTCGTCGCCTGGGTAGCCGTACTGGTTGCGCAGCTGCAATCGTGCGGTGAAGCGATCGACGTAGTGCGTCAACAGGGTACCAACGCAAATTCCAAGGCCAACGGACAGCAGCGTTGCGACCACAAGCTGACCTGCCACGGGGATTGCACTGAGGCCGATTAACGCGCCGACGCCCTGCCCAATGGCGATGCCCACCCCCATCATCGTCAGCTCTTTGCCGATGCGCAGGGCCACGTCGCCCTTGGTAGTGCGATAACCGAGTCGGTTTAAATCACCGTGGCGGTAGGCCTGCACCACCTTGGCGGACTCGTACAACACGAAGGAGGCGGAGATGATGGGGTTGAGAATCTTGTTGCACGACAGGAGGAGCCCATCGGCGATGGAGATGCCGGCCTTGCCCACGCCAATGACGGCGCGGCGGGCAGCTGGGTTCAGCGGGATGAGGGAGCCGCTGGCTTGCTGTTGCTGCAGCTGCTGGCTGGTGGCCGGGGACCGCGTGCGCACCTGGCCTTGTGGGGTGCGTTGCATGAGAGCTGTGCTGATGCTCGTCTGCGGTGTAGGCTGAGGTGTGTCGCGTTGCGCAGAGCTAGTTTGATCTGTCAGCTCTTCAGCCTTGACGAAGGAGGCAGCCGGGTTGGCACATACGTGGATGTCGCCTCGCCGCGGATTCTCGTGTTCCGTCTTTTTTGTTGAGTCTTCAGTTGGCTTCATCTTTCAGCTACACAATTCTTTGGGGAGCTTATGCCTCGAAAAGAAAAGAAAAAATGAAGCCGCGGAAAAGGTGATAAACGCCGAGGTGGACTCTACGATATGGAGTAGCAACAATAACAGCGGATAAAAGGAGAGAGAGAGACACACACACACAAAAGGAGCGCGTGCTTTAGAAACGCAGCAACGGCAACAACAAAAAAACATCAAAGAGGGAAATGAAAGGAGAGGAGCTGCACCGAGCGACAAGAGACCACGCAACAGCAATACGCAAGTATGCTTCCCAAAACAAGATAAGGGGATGGCGTTTTCTGATTGTTTATGTGCAAAAAGAGAACAAAAAATTGTCAAGGAGGCTTGAAGGGGAACGAAAAATACATAGGAATCCAGGAATCGAAGGAATGGATTGAAACTAGTTCCCCTTCTCTATTCTCTCTCTCTCTGTGTGTAGGTCTGTGCAGATGGAGATGAACTTTAAAAAAGAGAGGAATACAGAGAGAAACAGGGCTTTCTTTGCAATGCTGACGACAAGACCGCTCAATCAGCTGGAGGGCTGAAATACATGTGTGCGGCGTGCGACAGAGGGCACTCAGGGCAGTGAGCGCGCAAAATATGGTGTATATATATAGAGAGAAAGAGAGTGGCGATGAAGCGACGCGAGGAAAGAACACAATCAAAAGTGATGGAAGGGGAAGGAGTAGTAAAAAAAAAAAAAAAGCAGGAGTGTAGTCTCTCAAACCGTGCCAACGGCATTGTTGAGGTTGCACGCGACAGACACTGTCCTTCCCCGAAGCAACCTATATCGTGATGGGCAGCGTCTGAAGTCGAGTTATACAAGTCACATTCCTCCAATAACTCAATCATTGAGCACAACTTGCTGCTGGTTGAAAGTCACTTCCAGTTGACAGAGCATTCTTCTCGTCTGCAGCCACACTGCCATTCTTTCGATTAGTTTTTCTTTCTGGGGTCGTTGTGACATTCGAGAGAGAGAGATCAACAGAATAGAGGGAAAAAAGAGAATAGACAGAAGCACACACACACACACACACACACATACACAAATGAGCCGGTACAATAGAAATAGCAAGTGCAGATACCTGGACGTTGCCGTTTAAAAGATGTTACGAAGTTTCGGCGATATATATGTGCGCGTAAATCACGTACAACCGCACACAGTGAAGTGTGTGCGTGGGAGTGGGCGAGTTCGATAGCAAGGAAGATAGAACAAAAAGAAGGACACACGTGGCGTTTTGCTTAAAATTAGTAAAGATGATAAGGAACACGATACCGAAGAAGGTCTCCAATTAACCAGAAAGCGTAGGTGACCTTTTCGATAAAGGGGTGTGTATCTCCCACGCACACAGAGGTGTCCACGCGCGTGGTATCGGAGGGCCATCAATAGCAGCACACGGGGCAGTTTTTACGAGGCCGGCCGGTAGCAGCCCCCACCGCCTGCGGTGTAGATGGTGATAATGTCGCCCATCTTCACCTCTACCACGTTCTTGCCACCGATGTTGCGGGGGTGGTACAGGGGTTGCGCCTCCTCCGTCATCCACCCGCCACGCGCGGCATCGTGCAGCATATCCTGGGCATTCGTCCACCTAGGGATCGCCGGAGACCCGTTGGGAGCAGCTGGGGAGACAGGGACGTACAACATGTTCAGCCCGCGCTGGCCGTCGCCGCCGTCGAAGAGGCCATGTGGGGCCAGCACGCGCCGCTCTGATAGGAGGACAGCCGTCATATCGCGCAGCGCCAGCACACTGCGGACCACGCCATCGCCACCGCGGAAGCGGCCCGCGCCACCGGAGCCCTGCCGCACGCGGAAGGTTCGCAGCAGCACAGGGTAGCGAGCCTCGAAGATCTCGGGGTCCGTGAGGCGGGTGTTCGTCATGTGCGTGTGCACTGCCGAGGCGCCTGCGAAGCCTGGCCCGGCCCCGCTCCCGCCGCAGATGGTCTCGTAGTAGGCAAAGTCGCTCGCGCCGAGGGTGAAGTTGTTCATGCAGCCGTGCGCGTTGGCAACGGCGCGGAGGGCCATGAGCACCACATCGGTCACGCGCTGGCTCGTCGTCACGTTGCCGGCCACCACGGGAAGGTCGTCGTCGGGGGAGAGAATTGAGCTTGGCGGGACGATGACCTTCACCGGCTTCATGCAGCCCTGATTAAGGGGAATGTCGGAGTCGACGAGGCAGCGAATGCAGTAGATGATGGCCGAGTGCACCACCGCGGTGGGGCAGTTCGTCGAGTTCATCACCTGACTCCCAGACCCGGTGAAGTCGAAAGTCGCCTCGCCCGTCTCGAGGGCGATGGAGATGCGGAGATTAATCGGGGTGCCGTCGTCCATGAAATCGGAAGCTTGCAGAGTGACAATGCCATTCTCCTCTTCGCTGCTGCCCTTGCCGTACTCGCGTGCGATGCGCTGCAGCACGCTGCGCGCCGCCAACTCCGCCGTGGTCTGGATGTGCCGCATGTACGCCTGCACCACCTCCAGCGTGTAGGACTCGATGAGGCCCTTCAGCAGTTGGATGCCGCGGTTGTTTGCCGCCACCTGCGCACGGAGGTCCGACACGCTGTCTTCGAGGGTGCGGCAGCCGGACATGCCAGGGAGTTTCCCCGGGGCAAGGAGGGCCTCGCGCACGCCTGCCTCGTTGAACACGCCCTCCTCCACCAGCTTCAGCGTCTTGATCGCCGCGCCTTCGTCGAGGAGGGACTTGGAGAAGGGCGGCATTGATCCCGGGGTGGTACCGCCCACGTCTGTGTGGTGCCCGCGGGAGGCCACGTAAAACATCACCCGACCCTCATGGAAGTACGCGGAGATGACTGTGATATCGGGCAGATGGCTTCCACCGCAGGCAGGGTGATTTGTCAGCATAACGTCACCCACCTTCCAGCCGGTGCCGTGGTAGTCGCGCTGCCAGCGCACTGCCGCTCCCATCGCACCCAGGTGCACGGGAATGTGCGGCGCGTTGGCCACAAGGTTGCCGTCCGGGTCGAAGATGGCGCAGCTGAAGTCCAGGCGCTCTTTAATGTTGGTCGAGATGCTCGTGCGCTGCAGCGCGTTGCCCATTTGCTCCGCGATGGACATGAAGCGGTGGGAGAAGATGGACAGCGGCAGCGGACTGAGCTCCGTGGTGAACTGCTCCACCACCTGAGCAGTGTGAATAATCACGTTGCCTTTATCGTTTGTGTAGGCCGTGGATTCGTGCTCGAGCAAGACGCTGGTGCCGTTCATAATCAACAGCGCAGGGCCGCGCACGGGACCGTTGGCGGGGTCGACGTGGTAGACAGGAATGTCCTCCCACCCTGTGGCGAAGTAGCTCGCTGTGGTGGACACGGGCTGCGGACTTGCCTTTTGGCCTTGTGCGGAGTATGGGGGCTGGTACAGCACCTTGTGCGCTGGCGCTTCCTGCGCTGCGGCGCGAGCCTGGCGTTCTGCCGCGCTCTCCAGTGTGCCGCGCGCGCGGATACGGACGCCGTCGATGATAATGCGCCGCTTTCCGCTTAGCACGAAGCCGTACTGTTGCTGGTACTGCGTCAGGTACATTTGCTCGAATTTAGCGGCGCTGAATGGCGATGGCTGGGTACTGTCTGATGTGGCGTCGGACTCGCGGCGATCGTCCTCGGCAATCATGAGGCTCGTGTTTGTGCCTTCGTACTGCATGCTCAGGAAGCGCTCCATCACCATGTTCTCCGCGCCAAACCCGAGACGCTGCAGCTGCTCCGCGGCGGACGCGGCAAGGTCAGCGAACTGCTGCTCTACAATAGGAGCCAGAGCCTCTCCGTGGAGATCGAGCCTCACACTCGCCATGCGCTCCTCCACGACATCCGTCACGCTGGCGCCAACGGCGCTGAGAATGGAAGCCAGTCGGTGCACGTAGATCTTGTTCATGCCCAGGGAGCGGGCCATCGCGCAGGCGTGCTGGCCGCCAGCGCCGCCAAAAACGGCCAAGGCGTGCTCGGCGCAGCGGTAGCCGTTCGCCTCAGTGATGTTGCGGATGGGGCGGCACATCGCCTCGTTCGCCACCGCCACGTAGGCGAAGGCGAGCTCCTCCACAGACATGGGCGTTGCATCGCCACGGTCGCGCGCAATGTCCTCGGCGAGTGTTTTAAAGGCCCGCATCGATGCCTCCTTGTCCAGCGGCTGATCCGCGTTCGGTCCGAAGACCTTGGGGAAGTATTCGGCGTGCAGGTGACCGAGCACAAGGTTCGCGTCTGTAACGGTGAGGGGGCCGCCTTTGGCGTAGCAGGCCGGCCCGGGGTGTGCGCCGGCGGATGCCGGGCCGACGTGGAACATGCCGTTCTCCCACCGCAGCAGCGATCCACCGCCAGCGGCGACGGTGTGTACCTGGACCTGTGGCGCCTGCACGGGTGTGCCGGCGATCTCGGCTTCGATGGTGTGGTGCACCGTGGCGCCTTCGCAACGCGAGACGTCGGTGCTCGTTCCGCCCATGTCGAAGCCAACCGCCTGCACGCGCGGGCCAAGATCCTCTGCACAGGTATGCGCGTAGCCCACCACGCCGCCGGCCGGGCCACTCAGCACCGCCCGGTAGCCATAGAAGGTGTCTGCGCTGGTGAGGCCGCCGTCGCTTTGGATGAAGTAGAGTCGCACGCCGGCGAGGTTGTTGGCGAAGTTCGCCTTGAAGGAGGCGATGTAGTTCAAGATCAGCGGGCTGAGGTAGGCGTCCACCGAGGCCGTGATAGAGCGTGGAACGTATTTTATGAGAGCCATTAGCTCGCTCGAGAGGGAGATGGCGGGGAAGCCGACTTCCTGGGCAATCTGCTTGACCTGCTGCTCGTGGGCGGCGTACGCGTAGGAGTGGAGGAGGCACACGGCCACGCTGCGGATGCCGGAGTCGTAGGAGTGCTGGAGCTTACGGCGGATGTCCTCGGCGTTGAGAGGCTGAAGCACGTCCACCACGAAACTCTCCCCGCACCGCACCCACGACGACGGCCACGCGTCTTGACTGGCATACAAGGACTGCTCCTTTGCAGAGACAGGCCGCACACGTTCTTGCGCCATCATCACCTGCTCTGGCAGGGCCTGTGCTTTGATAATGTTCAACGCAAAGAGCTTTGGTCGGGCCTGGTCGCGAATTGTCAGGATGTCATCGAATCCCTCCGTCAAGACCATCGCACACCGCTCACCGTTGTGCTCCAGCAGCGCGTTTGTGGCAACCGTGGTGCCCATGCGAACTTCCTCCAGATGGGACACGTTGACGGGGCCGGTGGCCGCCACAACATCGGGGACGTATTTGCGTATGATACGCCGAATGCCCTCGCTAGGGGCGTCAGGGTAGTGCTGGGGGTCCACGGAGAGCAGCTTCGACACCTCCTGCGTGACGCTACCGTCGGCGTGCGTGACGTGGGCGATAACATCGGTGAAGGTGCCGCCACGGTCAATGGCAAAGCGAAAAGATGGGTAGGACTTTGCCTTTATGTTGGCGTCAGACGCTGCATCGGACATGATTCCAACGTCAAAAAAAGACACAAATCTGCTGAAAAAAAAAACCTTTTCCTGACCGTGAACGATTTTGTGCGTCTGTGTTGGTGGACGCGTCTGTGTTCGCAAAACAACAACAGCAAAAAAAAAAAAACTGATATTGTGTGCACCTGTTCACCTACGAAGACGAAGCTATGCAAACTAGACCGGGAGGAGAAATAAAGAAGAGAAATGCTTGAAAGTGTCTCTTCAAAATACAGGTGAAAAAAAAAAAGGAAGTGCTGAAGGGCAGTAACGTGCTGCAATGCGATAAACGAGAAGTGCTTAATTTCAGAGCTTGGTACACTATCCGTAGACTGATAGGGCAGCAGAGTTATTTTTCATGCAGGATTAGGAACACAGGACATCAGAGGTAGGATGGCGAGAAGCAGAACGGTAGAGAAAGAGGAGGAAGGTGACCATAACAACAGGTGATGAAGTGAGCCCAAGGAGCTCATAGGGATTTCGGCCCACGTAGCTGTGGACAGAAGGGGGAGGGGAAGACAACAGGACAAGAAGAGCTCGGAGCCCCCATGCACACGTCGGAGCGAAAACCCACCCCACTTTTTTTTTTTTTTTTGATCAGGTGTCAATGACAAGAGTGAAATGTTATTTTCGCCATCTTGAGGGGGGAAAAAAAAAGCGTGAGTGAGCACGTAGTTTCTCCGTGCGGTTCCAGGATCTGCAAACTTGTCCCACATTAGACGCATTTAAGTGTTGAAAAGAGGAAAAAGCAACAATGACATAAGTACCTGCAACACAAACCAACAATTTGAGAGCGGGCTGTCAAACAAGCAAGAAACAAAAAAAAAATTACAGGTAAAAAAAAAAAAGAATAGCGACGCGGCGCAAGGCACGCACCTTCTTCAACACTTCACTTTCCACATGCGCTTCTCCTCGAGGAACGCCACCAATCAGTGTGTCTTGTCCTTCTGAAAGATGCCAAACACTTTCCTCCACCACCAGTGTAGCGCAGAGGGGTCGTTGAGAAACTCCGCACTGTGCGCTTGAAGCGGTGAGACGGAGGTGGACTGGCGCTGCAGGGGTTGAGGTCGGCGTTGAGACACACGCCGCCACATCCACACTCCAGCCTGAGCAGCCATAAGGAAGGCCACACACACATCCAGGATGATGGAAAGCTTCAGCGTCTCAGAGACGGAGCTGCCCGTGAAGATGTAGTGCTGGGCGGTGCGGACGTACCAGGTGACAAACGGCGTGGGCACCGTCGTCGGGTAGTGCGCCACGAGGGCGAACGTGCCGTCGCGCAGCTGAATTTTTGTTCTAGGAGGAGAGTTCATGGTGACCGACGCGGTTGCCGCCGCGTTGCTTGCATTGCGCACGTGCACGTCCCCGTGAAATGTGTTCACCGTGGCTTCCAAATAGGTCGGACCGACTTTGTAGGTCAGCATCGAAAGTGGAAAGTTGAGTCGATGCACGGGCTGCCCGTGCTGCGCAATGGAGAAGATGGTGAAGGTGAGATTGATGGCATCCTGCACAAGATCGCGAACGGACTGCCGCTGCTCCGCCGTCTGCAGAAGCGATGCGACGGTGAGGTTGTCTTTTGTGTCGTTGAGGTACGTGCGCAGCTGCGGCAGGTGCAGGAGATCCACAGAGAGGCGAGCGGCGCCGAAGTTCTTCTCCACATAGACGGCCAGCCGACGCGGGGTGGGAAAGAGTCGGGGGATAAGGGTGGGTAAGAAAAACATGTTGGCGCTGTGTGTCAGTCCAGAGCTCGTGGCCTCCAGGAGCGGATAGCCAAGAGCCTGCGTGATCGCCTGCGCAGTGAAATCGGCGCCGAGCTCGCCCATGTGGATGTCGCCGGTGAGGAAGGCGACACGCTCGGCCTTGTAGTGACGCAGCAGCCCCAACAAGCGGTCCCGAGAGGTGGGAAACGCAGCCCAGTTCTCTGCTGGCTTCTCGTCCAGGATAAATTGAACCCCGCTTCCGATGAGGGTGACGGCGCACGGCTCTCGACCGTCCGACGTGCGTGTGGTGAAGCGTTGGAGCTGCGTTTCGAACCAGTCCCACTGCCCTGCGCCGAGCATGTCACCCGCGTAGGTTGCGTTGGGCGGGTCGCGGAAGGTGCGCACATCCAGCAGGATGACGCACATGGCGTGCTCGTATAGTTGTCGCAGCAGCACTTCCAAGGAGGGCCCCCAGCCTTTGGAGTCGTCCACCACAGCATGAAAAGGCAGCGTGTAGGACTCGTACACGCCCTCACGCGACCACCGTGGATCGGAGGCAGGGGCCTTCAGGAAGTCGAGGAAGAAGCGCTGCGTCACGTTTTTGTGTGGATATTCTTTTCCTCCGTCATTCTTGCCCATGTCGTGGTCGTCCCAGGTGCCCCACACGTTGTGCTGCGGTGTGGCAGCCGTCGGGGGCTGAGGAACGACAAGCCTGTCATCACGCGCGACGGCGCTCAAGGTGTCGACGCGTGCTCGTGCCGGAGTGGGTGTTGCAGTCACGTTGTTCTCGCCGCTTCTTTCCGCTAGCAGCTCCGTGAAATGCTTTTGCTCGGTCACCATGTTCAGAGCTCTGACAGAGGGCTTTGGAGGAGCTTCATCGGCTGGCGACGCCGATGCGACGCAGCTCGAAATAAAGGCGTTGTACTCCGGGGCATCGCGCTGCGTTTGCCAGAAGCGGCCGACTTCGGCGAGTGAGTTGACGTGCTGGGACAGCAGGGACTGCCCGTCGTGGCCATCCGCGCGCTTGTCGGCGTAGATCGCATCGCCGAGCCAGAGCACCGCGTCGAGGGGGACAGGGTCTGCCTTGAGGGGGGAGAGCGGGAAGCGCAGCGCCGCTGGTGATCGAGCCGTGTCGGCCTTCTCGTCTGCGCCAGACAGAGGAATGGTGGCTCGGTGCTGGGCAGCGGCGGTGGAGTCCAAGACGGACCCGCAAGCGCCAAGTGGCACCTCCAGAGGCGATGTGAGTGTGTGGGGCTCCTTCACCCACGTCTCCTCCTCTGCCAGTGCGGCCCCACTGAGGCTGAGAGGACTCTGTCCAGCGTAGAGGCGCCGGCACGGTGCGGCTGCAGCCCGGTCCCTTCTTGACAGCAACTCACACTGCGCGGCCACCGCGATGTTGGCCCAGTACGCCTGACTGCGATCGTGACGATTGCAGCTAATAAACAACACCTGCTGAAAGGCGAGATTGTGCGGGGATGGCGTGCTCTCGAGGGTCTGCTGGTGGAGGGCATTTTGCCACTCGAGTCCGTTCTCGGGTGTCGTCAGCCACGTCGCACTCGCAAGGACCTCTGGGGAGAGCGTCGAGGCAATTTTGGTAGCGCTGTACAGCACTAGGCCGAAGACGGTGAGCACCGTGGTAGCGAATGTGATCAAAAACACACCGTAACGACGATGTCGGCTGTGGAGAGCAAGGGGACGGTCGCAGATCCCCTCCGAACTGGCTAAGACTCTTCGTTTCATCGCGCAGCGAGGGAGACGAGAGGCGCCCTCACGGCGTTGTCCAAGGCTCTTTCAGCTTCGGCACTCAAGAAAAGACTGGCAACTTCTAGTTAAGTAGAAAAACAGGCAGTAGTAACAGCGGGGGAAAAAAGAGAAGAAAGTGATTTTATTTTTGTCGCGGAGAGGCCTAGGGTGTGGTAGGTCCACGAGAAATTCTTAAAAAAAAATTGCAGAACTGCTGAGACAGAGAGGCAAGAGGGAGAGAAACAGCTTAGTCGTAAGGCAATTAAAAACACAGCAGTGAAAGATAGACGTGTGACAATGAGGAAATGCAAATGTGCTATCGTTTTTTTATTATCAATAAAGATTATTCTACAAAGCTGCCACGGGGAAAAAAAAAAAAGAACGTGTCTGCTGCAGATTTTTTAACCGAGCACGACGGCTGTGCCTATTTTGTTGTTGTTCTTGATGTTCTGTCCTTTCCGCCTGTGAATAAGCGGGGGTGGCGTGTTCAGCAACCGCGTCAGCGGACCAATATATATATATATATATACAGGGAGAGAGAGAGGTAGATTGCCGGGGGCGGCAAGCGAAGAAGCCTTTACAGTTCGCTGAGGGCAGTCTTGTGCGGCGGCTGATGGGAAAGCTGGCAAAGCACGCAGTAAAGCTTTGTCTGAGCAAGAGAGGCTGCGACCAGCGAGAACACATACAAGCACCCTCACACACTCAGAACCACAAGCTGGGAGAGAGAGAGAAAAGAAAGGTAATATAAAAAAAAAAATGGAATGAAAATTAGTTATTGTTGAGAGTGATTGGGGTATATTCGCATACGCTCAGCTGTAGATCCTCACGTAAAGAGAAATAGAGAGAGAAGTAAAGGAGATAATGGAGCCAGGAGAGGAGAAAGTGTTGAGTTTGGATGACGCAGGATAACTACCGGATCATAGAGCGGATGTCATGCCGATCGGGCCGACGAAGGAGGACGCGGCCATGGCAGAGAAGGTGCATAGACCAGCAATTGACGAGTGAGCAGGGTACAATAGGAAGATCAATAGTGCATTTATGCCTGGCAGAAGGAAACAGAACGACACAATTCGAACGTTTCATCGATGCTGGTATTTACCAAGTAGCAGGCAGGAGGTAAACTCTACACACACACACATACTCACACGAAAAAAATAAAATAGGATAAGGATAAGAAAGAGAAAGCTGAGAACAAACGTGACGAGCACGAAAAGAGAAAAGACATTTTGAATAGCCGCACGAGGGGAAAGATGTGATTACAATGGCACTGTCATTGGAGTCACCAAACACCAAAATAAGATCGCGGCGGTGAGGGTGGAGTCCAGACTTCCACATACAGATATACTAAGAACAGGTAAAGAGTTCGTGCGCAAGATAAGGGCAGGCAAACAACAACAACAACAGAAAGAGAGAGAGAGAGTACTAATGGAGTTGACTTCAGCGCGAGACTTCCATTCGCTGACGTTCTGCCCGGAAAGCAGGATGTTGGCTGAAAAGACACCTTTTTTTCTCTCTGGGTCCTGTGGAGTTGAATGGGGAAGGAATAACGATGTGTGGAGAAAGAAAAAGACAATAATAATAATAATATGTTACCGAAAGAGATAAAGAAAAAGTCCGTAGCCAAGACGCAACAATGAGAAAGAGAGAGAGAGAAAAAGGAGCATTCAGTCAATACAACAGAAAAAAAGAGCGATGACTGATGCAACAGACCAAAAACAGAAGAGGAAGTCAGACGACAAAAAAGATGGATTCAAGAGAGGAAAGCGATTGGACGGTGATGGCCGTTCTCCCTAACCAGGGTACCACCTTCACTGACATACAGAGCAGAGATAGAAAAAGACAACAGCAGCAGCATAAAAGATGAGAAAAAAAAAATGCACTATTTGACCTGGCACACTGCAGAACAGAAAAATGAAAGTAAATATGTGCTGCCTTGATATATATATATATAGTCTTTCCTTTTGTTATGGTCTCAGTCCTCTTCCGCGTTGTCGTCGGAGTCACTCACCACCAGTGAGACTGTAGGATCGCTCAAAGGGCCGTGGCAGGAGTCATCCAGTTGCACCGAAGGCTCGCTCACGACGAAGCGCAGGGAGTCCACACCGGCGGTAGACGCACGCATAGTCTTCACAACAGCCATATTAAGAAAATCTTGCTGCTCTGGGGATATGCTAGAAAGCTGCGGGTCTTCTTCTTGGTTGTCGCGGACACAAGGCCGTCCCTTCGATGGATCATGTGGCAAGTGCTGGCTGGCCCTCGACACGCTACGAGAGAGCTTGGCGGCAGGGGCTTCTCGAACTAAGGCGCCGTCACGCGTGAAGCCAAAGAGGGTAAGCGTGTCGTAGCCCTGAGAGACTCGACCATCAGATGGACTGTTCATGGTGCCGTGGGTGCGGCGCTGCGACACGCTACCGCTGCTGCTCCGCCGCCGCCCTCCAAGACGCGCGCCGTCGCTGCTGCGTCTCCCATTTGAGAGAGAGAGGCTGCGACGCGTTGCCCGGCTGTCTTGGCATGGGCATCCGATGATGTCGACAGCACGCTGTTGCGGCCTATCCCTGACGGCGACGCTGCGGGTGGTCCAGTGCGCCTGAGCGAGCGGAGTGTTTTGTGAGGTGGTGTGTAGACGCTCTTGCACGTGAATCATGTGCAGCTGGGCTCGAGGTGAGGCGGTGCACATGGCAGTCGAGAAGGGGGAGGAGGAAAACATGTTGTGTGGGTGAGTGCAGTTCGGTGCAGGAGAGGAAAGAAGAGCCCCGAAACCACAAAACATAAAGACACTGCAGGGAGGTGAAATCTAGAAAACAGAAAGATAACGCCACTCTAATTTATTATTATTATCAAACCCGTAAAAACTACGTGTGTAGGAAAGAAAGAAGAGAAAATAGTATGTGCGGACAGTTTAGTGTAACAGCTGCGGAATGACGACTTTGGAATTCCAAAGGATCACCATTCCACAATGCACCTTGGAAAGCCGATAAGGCAGCACCTGAAAAACGAGAGAGAGAGAGAGGAGCTGGAAGGAGTGTCAGCCGCCTAAATTTTGTTTTAAAGAATCGATGGAGAGCCCGCTTTCAAATTCTGAGGAAAGAGAAACCAAAAACAACAACAATGATAATATCTAGAAATTTTTGCAGGTGGAAGAAAGTCAAAGATAAAGAAGATTTTTTTTTTGTGCCTACAGGATGGCTCGGCGTTTGAGAATATGCGAAGAGGCGCCAAGAGAGAGAGAGAGAGAAAATGTCACCTCTTCTCCGCGCTAAGTAAATTGGACGCTCCGCGACTGCCGACTTGTGCGCTGATGAGGAGCAGGACTTCGGGGAAGGCGAGCGAGTCTGCCGGTGGGAGAGGAATGGTGAACGCAGCGATATACCGCAGCAATGCATGTGAGAAGAGGAGAGAGGAGGATGGCAGGAGATGCAGAGGAGCAGTTGTGCGTCACATTCAGGAGTTAGAAAAAGGGGGTGAACACAACGGCGAAGAGTCAACAATAACAACAAAAGAGGCCCCCAATGGGAAGACACTCGTGTTCGAAGCTCGCAGGCAGTGAAGAGAAAGACAGAATATTTAGAAAACAGGAGAAATATACTACCCTCTTCGATTGGAGCCTTTCGAAGCTTTGGCGAGAACACACACAAATTGAAAAGCAAGGAGCCTGGACCGCCATGCAACTCCCAATTTTCCATGTTGCTTTTTTGTTTTGCCCCTCTTGCCGCAGGAGCGTAGTCTGTGCACACTTGCTGGCTAGAGAGACACGCCTGTTCATGGCAGAAGGCTCTTCGTGTGTCTTTATTTTTACACATCTAGCCGATAGTAGTACTTGACCTTGTGCAGAAGACGCTTCTGTTTCTTCCAGCTCGTTCCTACTCCGCCTTCTCTTTTTTTTCCTTCGCGTTTCCTCTCGCGAACAGCCTTGCAGAAGGCAAGGGGCAGCGGGAGAGCTCGAAAGACAGAAAAGACAAAGCGGAGAAGCAGAGACAGCTGCGCACACAGAGAAAGAGAGAGCGTCAGCTAGACATTCAGGTAACGCGGTGTGTGTGTTTCAGTACTTACGTCCATAGTTTGTTTGATCAAACAAAAGAGACTATGGATTCCCATCCTCAAATTAGTAGCAAATGCCTTTAAAAACTTTATCTTTTTTTTTTTTACCCTCTAGAGAAAGAAGGGACCTGAAAGAGAAGAAAAGCTAGGAAAGGAAGTAACAAGTCAGGCGGTGGCTTGATAAGAAAAAACTAAAAAACAAAACAAGAGCAAAAAGAGCGAGGAAAGCAAAGCAGATCCACGTGATGTGACACATCGAGTGCCAGCCCTTCTCTTTCCGATTTTTTTTGTTTCCGCCTTCCCGTCTTCGATTCAGGTTGCGCCCTCTCTTCGCCGCATCGCGGAGGTGACCAGTCTGTCGCGCGTTTTTTTTTTTCCTCACGGTCAGTAATCCTTTACGAGAAGTCGAGAAGTGAAATACGCGGGGAAGAAGAAACCCGCAATCAGTACAAAAACGTCACGCTACCTTCTACCAACCTTTGAATCCGAAGCCGTCTTTTGTCTTTCTTTCATTCCCTCTCTCACTCTGCGATATTACTACTACAAGCGAGTTTTGGAGATCGGCCATGAACAAAAAGTGCAGGGAGTATTGCCTTAAATCTCTTCCAACACGCATCTATCTTTAAAAAAAAAAACCAATTTTATCTATTTA
Source organism: Crithidia brevicula (assembly GCA_030849845.1). NCBI lineage: Eukaryota > Euglenozoa > Kinetoplastea > Trypanosomatida > Trypanosomatidae > Crithidia > Crithidia brevicula. The sequence continues at coordinate 134,420 of JASAOD010002004.1, read as the reverse complement.
TATAGATAGTTAAACAATAAAGAAAAAAAAATTCACAAGGTTGAGGCTGAGCTCGGCGTCGTCGGGGCTTGAGCGCTCTTCTTTGCTTGCTCTTCTGTGGCCAGGCAACAAAAGGGAAAGAATGGGAGGAAACAACCATGAGGTTGGGCCCCCAAATGAGAAGGTCGACAAGTCCCTATGCCGCTGCCGGGAACGCAGGGACAGATGAGGTGGAGGGCTGTCACCGCTTCGTGTTTTCTATACGCAGCGAGTGCCAGAGAGGAAAAAAGAAGGATACGAGGGAGATGAGGCTGCGAAAAAGGCACACGAGGCGGTGCACACACACACATTCACACACTTGCAGACAACACTTACTCGTTGTCCTTAAGAGCCTCGTTCTTCGCACGGGCCTCCTCCTCAGCCTCCTTGCGCTCGCGAATGCGCTTACGGGCAGCGGCGCGCAGCTCCTGGCGGCTCGTCAGCTCCGCAGCCGGCCAGAAGGCGAAGCACATGATGCCCGAGAAGAAGACGGCCACGACGCCGGCCATCACGAGAAGGCCCGCCACGCAGCCCTTGCTGCACTTCTGGTGACGCACCTGGTCTGTCGTGAAGTCGCCGGGAATGGCCGCAGCCACGTTGGCGAGCGCCACAGCCGCGACGAGGACGGCAGCGAAGATGGTGCTAATGGAAGGCATTGTGAGTTGATAAGCACGCGGATTTTTTTTTGTGATGAACGAAGAACAAACAAACAAAAAATAGCGTGTGTCGCTCTTTTTTTGTGACCTCTTATTTCTAGACTGTAATCTTCGTGGAGAATACTGGTGGAAAGAGAAGAGGGCAAAGAAGGAGACGGCTTGTGCGTGTGGGGCTTGACGGAGATGCGCAAAGCGATGTTAAAATCTGACAAATGGCAACAACAACAACAAGACAGAAAAGCGAAGGAAAGGGTTCAAGGCAGAATATGTGGAGAAGGAATTCTCATTGCGAGGGAGGAGTCGTCAGGTTAGACATTCGATTGGAAATTGATATAGATAAGCGCTAGTGCTCCCGTTGTGCATGGGTACACTGTCTGTGTAAAGAAACAGACATCACTGCGCGCCTCTGATTTTACGACGGATAAGAAAAAAAAAAAGAGGCATCCTTTGTCTTCTCGAAACAAGTCGAGTCGAAGCAAATCGATGCAGTTTATTTTCCCATACGCTCTCTGACTAGGCTTGAGGAGTAAACTGAAAGAGGAGAGACCGAGTCCCCTCGTTCTCCACTTCGATTATGATAGTCTTAAAAGCATGTTTAACACGTATGTGACATGTACGGAATATGAACGGAAAATCATAAATATATATATAAAATGAGAGAACACTCGAGGAAAGAAGGATCTATGGGCCCCCAAGACGCCTGCCGAATAAAAAGGGAATAAATATATATAGGGGGGAAAGATGATTCTAAAAAAAAAGAAGAAAAAGAAAAGAAACCCAACAGACTTACACAAAGGCCCTCGTATTTTTTCCCCAATAGAGAGAGAGAGAGCGTCCGATCTGTCGGTTGGTTCTTGACAACGATTTGCCTGTGAGGCAATACAACCCACCTCCTCTCATCAACGGACTCAGCCGCTGGCGAGAAAGGGTGAAAAGACAATGAAAGCGCGACACCTATACTTTGTAGGTATCACCCGGCCCATGTTACTCGCCCTCGCGAAGGACACGCTGCAGCTCGTCACAGATGTCCTGCCACTCCTTGTTCTCTCGCTTCAGAGTCTTGTAGAAGGCACGGCACTTCTTCACCTTTGCTTCCGCCTCGGCCAGCTTTCGCTGCTGCTCCTCCTCCGCCTGCTGCTGCAACGCGCACAAATCCGTGTGGCGAGTGCGCAGCTGGAAGATGTCCTCGTCCACACGCGCCAACTCCTCCCGCAACCGCCAGAACTCACGCTGGTAGGCTTCCCGCCTCGCGTGGGCGACTTGACGGCGATGCGCCTCGGCGCCACCAAAGGTAAGGGCAACGTGCACCGCGCCGTCCGCCAACGCGTCACGGATGTGCGCGAAGGGCGACCAAAGACCTGCCGAAGCGATCGGGGTCGCCGCCGCTCCACACTGCGGGGTGCCGACGTCTTCAGGCAAGCGCACGCGCGTGTCCTCCACACGGGGGGCCACAGGGGATGCTATTGCCTTGTTCGGTGGAGCAGCATCATGGCGGTGCTGCCGCGTGCCTTCGATCCGTCCGGGAGGCAGTCGCGGCGACACCGGCTGCGAGGTAGTGCGACGACGCGGGGAAGGTGGGACTACCGCGCTTACCCGTCCACTCGTGGTGGAGCTGCGTGTGGTGGCGGATGCACCTGGTGCACCCGAGACGCGCGGGGTGCCTCCGCTGCAGCGCTGCGAGGAGGTTCCAATGAGGGCGAACCGTGAAGGCTTCGCATTGGCGCTGGTCTTGCCATGCACGCGGCTCTCTGTGGTCACCTCCGCAACGCCCGCACCTGGTTCGCCGCGCGCATCGCTCCTGCAACGTGCCATTTGCAACAGCTGTTGGGAGGGGGCGTACGTGTAGAGCTGCAGTGCCGCACACGTCTTGTTGATCGCTGCAGAGGCTATAGAGGCGTTGCGTTGAGCTTGGCTAGGAGGCTGCTGCGAGAAGGAGGCGGCTGCAGTGCTGCTGCGGCGACCAGAGCCAACAGACGCCCTGCGACGCGCAGATCGAGCGCTGTGCACTCGGCCAGAAGCAGCCCCGTCCTCTAAGCCGCCGCGCTCGCGTCGGTGGTGGTGGTGGTGGTGTCGTTGCTGATGCTGCTGCGGTGGCTGCGACACACCACTTCGCCTACCAGACCGAGGAGAGGCCGGTGTGGCACAGCGCATCGCAGCCGCTTCACCGCCTTCCTCCGCGGGTGTCTCGCACACAACGTGCAGCGTGCGGCGGTAAACATGGCGGACGGGGTTGATTAGGTGACCTGGAGAGGTATCTCTCTGGCGGAAGAGCTCGCCTTCGCCCTGCGGAAGCGACAGACCGCGATTGGAAGAGGCGTCATCGCCGTAGCCGCTGTCCTCCTCGCGGGTTGCGCTATGTGCGCTGATCCGGCTGCGACTGCGTTGGCCTGCGCCACCGTTGCGTCGGCGAGTTCCCGCAAGCCACCGCCGCCGACCTGCTGCGGTGGCCTCGTCCATCAGCTGTCGAAGCGCCGCGTCGTCCAAAGCAACCGGCTCCTCCTCCTCCCACACCAGGGTTACCTCCTTCACGCCCAGATCGGCAAGCTGACGAGCCAGCGAGGTCTGCTGTTGCCGCAACACGTCAATCCTCTGCTGCAAGGCCGGGGCAACGTGCAGACGAAACACCTCCTGAAGCTTTGACGTCAGCTCGCGCCGCTGCTGCCGTGCGGTCGCGATGGTGTTGGCGTAGTGTTTTTGGATCTGCTGCTGTTCATCGTCGAGGTGCTGGCTGACGGCAGCGACACGGGGGTAGGCGTACACAAGAGTGGGCAACAGCGACGTTGCGGACACCGGTCGGCGTAGGAGAGGCGAGGCTACGGGTGCGCCAGGAGGGCTGAGCACGGCGCCGTTGCTCGCCGCGCCAACGCTGCCGCGGCTTCGACGGCCATGCTCGGGGGAGGAGAGAAAGAGCTGCCGTGTGGTGCGATCCGATGAGGCTGTTGCGGCGAGCGGGTCGACGTCCTCCGACAGCAGCAGCGCTTCCACCACCTCCTCGGTACGAGACGGCTGCAGCGGGGTGACAGGGGACAGTAACGGTCCAACAGTGCCGCACCCCTCATCGCTGCCTCTGTCAGCTGCATCGGGTTTGTTAACGAGCCCGTACTCCACCATGAGGCGTGCGCGCAGCTCCTCTTCCTCTTGATCGGTGGCGAGCTCACGGGCACGCAGCTGCACCTCCTCCTCCAACTCCCATGAACTGACAGCGAGGCGGTCGAGATTGGCCAGGAAGGTAGACATCGGCTTCGAGTTGAGGTGAGCTTCTGTGGCTCCACCAAAGAAGCTAAAAAAGCCGTTGTTGCCTTCGTTCAAGCGCCGATTCAGCGCGCTGTACGTCGATCGCGCCCGTCGCGGCGCCCCGTTGCCGTTTGAGTGACCGCTCATACCACCCAATCCAGCGGGACGCGTCGCGCGATTGCAGTACGACATGGCAGCAGGAGGAGGAGAGGGCAGCTGAATGCACACCTTCGCAAGCCCGTCGACTTCCATCAGCAGCTCCTCCAAGAAATCGTCCATGATGTCGCAGGTGTCGAGGGAGGCGAGCGAGCTGGCGGAGGAGGAGGTGCATGAAGCAGCGGAAACAGAACGGGGCGATTTCTCCTCTTCCTCTCGGGTGGCGACCTCCGCGACGCCCTCCTCAGACGAAGCTGCAACGTCGGTGGCAGTAGTCGCTGAGGTGGCTGCGGTTTGAAGAGCGGCCGTTGTGGTGGGCGACGGTGCGAGCAGGGACTGCGCTGCACCGCGCACTTCTACATGAGGGGGACTCAGGGGCAGCACCGGTGCGCTTCGTTTTGTCGCCGGGGCTACAACGGGAAGAGAGTGGCCTTCACTAGTTTCCTCTTGAGTGGCGTTTTCGGTTAATGTCGATGCCGAGGCCACACGGCGCTCACTGGTGCTACTTTTCTGGTGCGATGACTTCCCTGTGGAGGCCGTATGGAGAAGCTCCAATTGCTGTCGAAGTCTTTTCAACGCCAACAGATGGCTCTGCGCTACGCTGAGCCGATTCTCCTTATCCAGCAGCATGTCGCGAAGAAGTTGAAGCTCTTCTTTGGTGTGCTGGCGATCCCGCAGGCGCCGCGTTTCCTTTCGTGCCATTGCCGCCCGCGCCTTGTGACTTTCCGTTTGTTGCGTCAGCTCGTAACGTCTCCCTTCCACTGCCTTTAGTTCGGCTTGACGGGCTTCAATCACCGCGTCGAACCGCGACATGACCTGATCCACATGCGACAGACGGGCACGCACGCTTTCCACGCGTTGCGGAAGGCGCTCCGCCTCTACGTTGTCGTGCTGCTGCGGTGACGTGGATGGGTGCGCACGGAACGTGGCGTCCTCTGCGGGCCGCCGCGGTGGTGGCTCGTCCAGCGGACCGTCGCCGCCCACTGCCTCCTCCCTATCGGGAAGGACCTCCCTCACCCTCACGGCGGGTGGGAGCGGGGGAGGCGGAGGCGCGGCGAGCACGGCTGCGACAACGTCTTGGACGGTGAGCCGCTGCTGCGTGCTCGACACCAACTCCTTCAGAACGTTCCCATGGCGGCCGTCTGCTGCTGTTACTGGCGTGGCTGCTGGAGGGCATTGTGGTGTGAAGGCGAAGGGAGTGAAGGGCGTCTCCTCCGTCAGTGAGTGGGCCCAACGTGGCAGTGAGCTCGACGTCGAGGTCGACGACGTTCTCCGCGCCGCTGCCCCGTTGCCCCGAGGGCACTCTTCATCACCACCGCTACCATCATTCTTACTGTACGTCCGCGCCGGAGGCGTCTCATCGTTGGCATGGAGAGGCTCATCGTCGACGCAATCTGCGTCTGTCGAGGTGGGGTAGAAGAAGTACTCTAGCTCGAACTCCGCATCCGCGTTGACAACGGACGGAGACGCGGAGGGAGAGGGGGAGGAGGACGCTGTTGCAGCTGTTGCGGAGTCCACGGCCTCTGTACACCTTGCCTCCTCAACCTCCTCGTCTTCGGCGAGCTCGGTGGGGGCGCGAATGCTCGCACTTCGCATCGAATGACGCGACGCGTGGCCAACCGAGAAGAAGGCGCGCTTGTGGGTTTGGTGAGCCGCCCCAGCAAGCTCACCGTCGTCGACGAGAAAAACTCGTCCGTGGCTGTCACTGCGGCAGCGGTCCACCGTATCCGCATTTACCAGCGCAGCCAGGTCGTCCGTCACGGTAGAGGCCGGCCGGCGCTGCTGCTGCTGCTGCTGCTGCGGGCGCTGATAGAATTTGTGGGGAAGGGGCACCACCTGCATCTCGTGCGGCTCCTCGTCTTCCTCGTCGTCGCCGTGGACTGCTACCTCTCCTTCCCGGAGGTCGATGCAGTCATGTGGATCGGGCCCAATGACGCTGGACCGCCGCGCTGCTGATGCGCCGCTGCTGCCGCCGCTGGTCCGTTGGACGTGCTGCTTTGGGTCCTGCAGATTGCGCCCAGAGGCAGAAGGTAAAGCGGCCGTGTTGTCATCCACACGGGCAGGGCCTTCGAGATCGCTGCGCGGCTCAGACGCGCGACTTTCATACGGAAAAGTTGGCGCAGGGACGCGGAGGAGCGATGTGGAGCGACGCTTGCGCTGAAGAACAGGGGCTGCGTTGAGAGGTCGTGCGGCCAGCGGGCCACTCGCACGCGTGCTTAGGCTTCTCGTGGCGGTCGTGCTGGTGCTGCTCCTCTGCTCACTCAGCCGTTCCACCGCCCCCGCCTCCGCCCACTCCTCGTCTTGCATTGCCGCGGCGCTGGCGCTGGACTGACGGGAGTCGTGGATGCGTGAAGGCGGCACCAGCACACGGGCGGTCATCGGAGGGGATGGCGACGGCTCCACCGCGCGTGCATCTCTTTTCAAATCGAAAGCCACATCCATTGCGAAGGGTATCTACGCACGCAAGACAGAGAAAGAGAGAACGCCGCAGCTGTCCGGCCCGTATCTAAATGTAATCTAAAGGAGAAATTAATTTAGGATAGAAATAAGAAGAGAGAAACAATGTCTAGCTAATAATAGATGAGCTAAAGTAGCACAAATGAGAAAAGCGAGAAGTAAATCAACCGCTAAAGTACAAAAGGAGAGACACAGGGACAGTTTATATTGATCTAGATACGTAAATGTAAAAAAATACAAATACTCAATTGTATGTATGACTTGTCAGTGCAAAATAAAAGAGTGTTTTGAGAATTGCTGTGCACCGGGCGACACACCACGCAGGAAAAGTTTTGGACACGTTTTTTTTTTTTCTCTTCAAGCTCTTTTTTTTTCGCCAGACGAACGAGATCACATGAAAAGAAATAAATGCAGAGAGGAAAACAAAGGAAGAAAAGGGAAAGGTGAAGGCGAGAAGTGTTGTGAGAAGAAGAGAATGTTGTGTTATCTCTCGTTATTCGACATTGCGTGATGCAGAGGCGCTACAAGAGGTGTGTGTGTGTGTGTGTTTGTGCATCCTGCACAATACAAATGCAGCAAGCAGAGGTTCAAGACCTTAGCGGAGCTGCTCTTATATTCCTTTTCGTCTACAATTATAGACACTCCGTTACTGGCCCTTGTGTTCACTTCACCGCGTCTGTGCAGTGAATACACATGACCCCGCGGAGTCTGTTGGAGGAGGCGCCGATGCGTGTGTGTTTGTGTATGTGTGTGTTGATGCAAACACACGCAGGCGCAAACAGGTGTCCGTTCGGTAAAACAAATCCTTCTCCTTTTTATCTTTATTCGGTCACACAGAGAACTATTTGAGTACAGGTAGGGTGTATCTTACATCGGTAGTTGAACACGTGAAAAGCCTAAGGGAAGAGATATGTCGGCTATCGCCAAAAAAGAGGCCTTTGATTGACCGTATCTCAACCACACACGCGCACATGTGCGTAAGCCAGAGCGGATCTGGAAAAAAATGAAGAATAGGAGAGAGTTCTGGTGGTGCCAACTGCACAACCAGTAGCAACAACAAGAAAACAGACATACAAAACCAAATCAACAATTTTTTGCCTTTTCTAAGGTAGAATCATCGTCGGGCAATCCGTGCGACAGCCTCATTCGTTACCTTACACGATCACTTCTTTGCCTCTGGTTTCTCTCCCTCTGCGTCCTGAATGATGACCAGCATGTACTTGCTATCCGGTGCCACAATGATTTCGTCTTTCTGGGAGCGTAGCCGAATCAGCTGCAGCTCGTTGTTGCTATCGATATCTTGCAGAACGTTCTTGGCCTTCATGGCCAGCGACTGAAAAAGTGCGGCATACTGCACGGCAAGCTCGCGGGAAGCCTCTGTGAAGCTGTGGCGGATGGCGATGCCTTCGTTGTTGAGGATTAAAAAGCCCCGCACGCCACGGTGGGAGGTAATGCGCTTGATCAGCTCCTCGATATCTGGTCCTGTTCCTACGGCGGCCATCTTGGTTGGGAGTTCTTGTGTGTGTGTGTGCGTGTGTGTTGGTGTGTAGTCCTTCTTCGGTTAAGAAAGGTTTCAGCGTGGGTCAGGATGAGGCTCTGCGATGAGAAATACAAGTGTGTCTCGGGCTTTTTTTTTCATAAGTTATCGTGATAGTGGTAAGCAACCAGGCACATATGTTTGTGCAACAACATAGTAGCATGTGGGAACAGAGATGCATCGTGAAGGGAGATGAGATGGAAAGAGAGGGTGGCCTTGCGCGTTTAAGGACACAGGCAAGACGAAGGGCACCAGAGGTTTACAACATTCGCGCTTTCCTTACATTTTTCTCTCTACTCTCACACAGCGCACCATAGCTGAGTAACCTCAAAATATGAAAAGAAATATGCCGCAAAACAACAAGTTAGAGCAATACGTTGCACAACTCTTGCGGAGCAGCTTCTCTAAACATTGCCAGCTCCATCCACGCGGTAAGTGCGCTCCTCACCTACATAATCCAGCTTCTATTTTTTTCCCTTCGCCAATAAATTTTGTTTTGCGGAAACGCAATACATTTTGTGTTAACTGAGCGAGCTACAAAGGAGACCGCTAATAAGACTCTGTGTGCTGATAGAAATAGAATAAAAAAGGCAAATACAAAATAAAAACGTGAATGTGTGACAGAACGGATAGGGCTGTGGGGGTACAAGCAAATTACTGCGTAGCATTTCGATACCCACTCTCAATTCGCCAGGTGCCCGACAACGCCACACGACAAACACCTGCGGTTCTTTTTTTCTTCCAGCAAAAAGATCGTGCGAAAGGAGAGGCCAACGAGAGAGCAAGGTGAAAATATAAAGTTTAGTACAACGTAACACTAAGCCCCATAATCTGAAACCCTTGAGACGCTTGCGATCTGGTAAGAAAGAAACGCTTGACCCAGACACTGCCACTTGGCAGCGAAACAAATCTGAGATTGACCAGCCAATACTCACCAGCAAATACTTCAATCATGACAAAAATAATAAAATAGGTATGGACAGAAGAAAGGCAAGGCATTTCTAGTGGCCTCTTGCCTCTGGGCACACAGATAAAAGAGCGCACGTTCCTTCCCCACCTTCAATTAGCCAACACCGTGCTGTACTTCAATGGATGCTTTCGCTGCTGCGCTGTTCCAGAAACTGCATATCGCTGCCCAGCTTCGTGAACTCAAAGAGAAGCGTGAAAATGATGCCGTCCATCACGGCAACGGCGATGTTGGCGGGTGCACCCTTGAGGAATCCACGGAGACCCTCCTTGCGGACGAGATCGTTAGCCACGTGGTACACGCGTCGAAAGGGCAGTGACGACTTCCAGCTGCGCCGGTGTTGGGTGACGCTCGCCGATGCTTGTGCGGCCCCTTCCTGCGTCCAGAAATGCGGCGGGAGGGACTGCTGACGGGTTTGAATCACCGCGATTGGGTTGAAGATTAACGTGGTCGACACACTTGCGAGGATGCCCGCCAGCGCATTCAGCAGCGGATTGTCCGTCGGAGACAGAAGCCAGTTATGTTGCCAAAAGGAAGTCGAGGAGGGCGGGGAGACCGCAGCAGTGGCGGATGCTTCTCGGTGCTCCTGCTCCCACCGAGCCAGCGTCGGCGCGGCCACGGTGTACACCGCTTCCTTCGACTTGGTGTAGAGGCCCCACCAGCACCCACTCGACGGAATGCGCAGAAGACCGGCGCTGAGGCCCTGATAGAGTCCGCTGAATCCGCGCCGAAAGCGACTAACGCGACGACCAGCCGACCGCGTTAATGCCGGCGTGGAGGACGCGGCAGCAGTGGACGCCGGCGCTGGGCTTTGCTGGTACAGTCCCCACACCGTGCGAAGGGTGCGCGGGATGGTCGTGTAGGTGTTGGCGGAGGCCATGCTGTAGCCCGCCGTCATCTGTCGATTGCACACAATCACCAATGGAGAGACCAGAAGCAGTGCGACGAGGTCGCCACACATTGCCCCTACCGCGGCGGAGGAGCTGCTGGCCGCGAAGAGAGAGCCGGCGTCCTCGTTTTGCAGCAGCTCCTGCGTGCTAGAGGAGGAGGCCGCAGAGGACGACGTGGGGGAGTCGCTGTGGGCCTTGCTCCCGCTCCCGCGTGCGTTGGGGTTTGCCACGTACTCCTTTATCGCCTCCAACGTAAAGAGGTAGCTCGTCTCGCCGGCAAGGTTGCACAGCAGGGCCGCCCCTACCCCTCGATAGACACCGCGAACGCCACCTTGACCAAAGTTGTACTGCCCTGTTGAACACGTCGCCCCGTAGGCGGAGGTGCGTCCGCCGCGGTAGGCAGCCTTCATGAGACCCCACACCGTGGGCGGCGTGCTCTCACGTGTCAGTCGCTTGCGGCTGATGGCGAGCTGGATGGGATGGAAGAGAATCGTGCGGGCTGCGATGTTGGCGGAGAGCAGGCCAAACCATGTCGGCGCGTGCAGGTCGGAGAAGTTGCGGGTGACTGCGTTGGTGGACAAGCTACCCGAGACGGGAAGAGCCGGGGAGACGGGGATGGTCGTGAGGGTCTCGACGGTGGAGTGACTCGTCCTGGCCGGAGATGAGGGAGACTCCATAGTACTTAGGAGAGAAGGAAAGACACGAAAGGCCAAAACTAGGAACGATAAACACAGTCACACACACGCATACACAAACAGAGGAAAAAACACAGGCCTTTTTGGAGTCGAGGGATGACGGATACTTCTAGCTCTCCTTTTTTAAAAGGTTTATTTTCGCTTGTAAGCACCACGATGGAGTGCCTGAAGCCGCAGAGATCGAAATCAATCTTTGTTTTATAGTCTAAAAGAGAATAAACTTTTAGAGGGAGAACCCACACTCAATCGTGAATTGAAATGCGGATAAAATGTCTTCCTCTATATATAAAAAAGAAGTTCTTTGAGCTCACACGTACGCAGCTGGCTGGGCACAAGGTGTATGCTTTCACCCAGCAAGAGGAGAAGTGTGTATTGATCCCCGGGTATTTAATGGTCAAACGAGTTTAAATGAGTAGCGTTCACCACCGCAATGCAGGCGAGAAGATCTGTATAGACGCCTTTGAATAATTGATGGGCAGACTGTGTGTGTGTGTGTGTGTGGAAACAAACAAACCAACGAAACAAACCAAGCCAACCTGTTGGAGCTCGATCTGGATTCCTTTAATTGGGAAAAAGAGAGAAACAAACGCTTTGACAAGCGCGATTCCGCCTCTTCCAGCTTTTCGTGCTTGCGTTGTAGGTACCACAGAGGTGAAGGAAGGGGATGAGGAGCAAAGGTAAAGAGAAGATCAGTTATGGGAAAAGCTAGAAAAGGAAACCTTTATGTTCGGATTCATCGGTTGAGGATAAAGACACATGTGGGCAGGAGCAATTTCGCCCAGTTATGCTTAAAGCACACGCGTTTATTCATTTGCGCAAATTGAGCGCGATTATCGCGAATTCTGAATCTAAAAGAGGCCCCCCCCAAAGAAGAAAACATGATAAAACTAGCGGAGGCACTTGTTATCGTTTAAAAAAAAAGTAAATGAGGAGGACATCCTCGCTAGATCAAAGAGGAAAGGAAACAATGAAGGCCTATCAACCGTGCTTTGTCTCCGCCTTTTAATTTTTTCTTCTGCTGTCTTGATACGCAAGAGACTGCAATGAACAACGAGAGGAAAACATCAGAAACTACGGTCCCCAGGTTATCGCGTCTACATAGTGGTCATAACCGCCATTGATTGCCAATATATATAAAATATATATTTTTGCTTTATTTCACATTGTCAGCGGCGACTACCTCCGAGTGTTCCCTTTTGTTGCTGTTGAAGTCTCTCTTTTTGCCCGGTTCGCGGCCGCACTACTCAGCCGTTGGCGACGCCGTCGTGTTCTCCAGCACTGTGCCATCAGGAATTGTAAAAACGTGATCGCCGTCGTTGTTCTCAATCCTCACGTTACCCTTCAGCTCGTTGTTGGCGCCAAACTGCACACGGCCCTTCACACTGACACGTTGGCAGTGCACCATCGACGGCACGCCGTTCTGCACGAGGTCAGAGAAGCCCTTCATAAGCTTGTAGCGTTTACTGTCCAGGTCAACAACCGGCGGGCGGCCGTGGCAGCGGTCATCCAGGACGAGGCGCGAGTCCGGCGTGATGATGTACGCATCAGAGCGCAGCGCGAGGAGGTCGGCGCACGTCTTCACAGGGGCGAAGCGGCTGCGCGGCACCACGATGGCAGCGGCATTTTCGAACATTGCGATGGCGGCGCCCATGGCCGTCTCCAGCTGGTACACCTTCGGCGACGAGGCGTCGGACGGGTCGACGGTCTTCTCATTGCGAATCACCGGGAGAGGCAGCGTACCGCCGTTCTGCTCCATCGTCTCCATCAGCGCTGGCAGGCGGATCCACAAGTTGTTGGTGTTGAAGAAGGAGTACTTGTCAATGTTCTGGAAGCTCTCCATGTCCTCCTCCGGGCACTGCGCCGATTCACGCAGCAGCAGCAGCGTCTTCTCCGTATCCGGCTTGCCGTCCACCCCAGGCACCGTCTTTGTTTGCCTGGCCAGATGCCCGCCCTTCTTGTCGCTCTCCGTGCGGTTGCACACCTCCATCAAAAAGTCCACCTCCTTCTCCTCCATGTAGGCCAACACACGGCTGTCCAGCGTCGCGCCAAGGTTGTCGCCGTTGCTGACGAAGAGGTAGCGGTAGCCCTGCCGCAGCAGGTCCTGCAGCTTGCCGCTGCCGTACAGGGCAGTGTAGATGTCCCCATGACCCGGCGGAGCCCACTCGCACGACGGGTCCTGCGGCCACGACGCCGGCTCCAGTGTGTCCTTTAGAATTTTCGGGACCTGGTTCTGCATCAGCTCCACCTCCTTGTCAAAGACTTCGTAGAGCCAGGGGTAGTGCTCTTTGATGAAGGCTTTGGTGCTGGCGGAGGTGCTGAAGCTGTTCATGAGCATGAAGCGCAGCCGATTGCTGTGGTGCTTGCGGAGGTACTCCACTTGCATGGCCGTGAAGTCCAGAAATGTCTTTCCATCCTTCACCTCCAGCAGCGTCTTGGCGTCGTGCAGGCCCATGCCAGTGCCCAGACCTCCGTTCAGCTTTAGCACCACAGTGCTCTCGAGGATAGCGCTCTCGCACTGCACGTTGAGGCCTTCCAGCGAGTCCAGCGTGTCGATGGGTGTGATGGCAGAATCCGGGATCGAGCCTGTCTCGCCGGAGCTGATCATCTCATGCTGACGCAGAAACGTACGCACGCACGCCTCGTTGACGTGCTCGGCACGCATCTTCGTCACGCAGGCCTGCGCCGCGGCGCTGAGAGACTTCATGTCAATATCCTTGGATGCCATGTTGCGCGGTCCCAGCGGGTCAAAACCACAAATGAACAAATAGACAAAGAAAAGAAAAATAAGGCGAAATTAAAGCAAAAAAAACTTTCGAGGAAATGATATGGCGACAGCTGTATGAGTTTAGCTCTGTTTGTCAGTAGATGTGCAATGCGTCGGACGATTTTATTTCTTTAAGACACACAAAACAAACAAACAACAACAACCTCAAAAGATATTGGCGAGATGGTTTGCGGAAGCCGGAAGGGAAGTATCAATGAAGAAATAATATATCAAAAAATAAAAGCGGGAAGAGTCAAGAAAGAGCAAATAATAGTGCTGAGTGTGCTATCGTTAAAAATGTGAAAAGAGAGGTCACAGCCACGAAGAAAAGAGAGAAAAAAAAGTACAAGAATTTTTTTTTCGGTTTGTATGTCTTTTTAAAATTTTTTAGTGGGCTTTCGGTATTTGAAAATGAAGAATAGTGGTACTAATTAAAACGTGTGAAACGGCTCTGCGACAGACAAAGTAGGAAAATGAGAGAGGGGGGTAAATTAAAGGCGAGGAATAGAAATGAGGTGCATCGGTAAAAAAACAAAAACGAAACAAAACAAAACAGAAGTAAAAGTATCAGACAATGCTGCAATTCTTGACCCGAGACGACCGCTGGAAGTTATGGCTTTGTCTTTTCTCCAGCTGGTCATCGCACTGCGACGATCTGCGTCCGGCAACCACGAGGAGAACAAGAGCGACACATCTCGTCCTATTTGCACCTTCTATGTTAAATTGCAGGCAGAGGCGTTGCTTTCGGCGGGAGAAAAACAACAACAGCAGGAACTACTGCTTTTTTTTTGTTGTGACTCACCTTATAAAACGCAGGAGCTGTTTTAAATTCGCTTCGTAATTTTTTTTGGCCTTTCAGCATGGAAGTCACTTAAATAATTCTTAATCGATTACGCAAACAAGCAGAAGCGATATCAAGCATCCCAACACATGTGACGCTTCCAATGTGTCCACGTGCTTCTCATCACCAAGCACTAGCAGCGCACTTAATAGGCAACGATCTACCCGACACGCTTTTCGTTTAATACACGGGGGCGTTCTCAACAACAACAAGAACACGAGGGCAGAGAAAAACCCACGAACATCTTAAAGATCAGGACCGAGGCACCGTTGGTTCAGCTGGTAACGCAGCAAATTTATATTATTGGTTTAGTTCACTAGTCCGCCTCTCAAATCTCTCTCTCTCTTCTAAGCTGGCGTGCCGCCGAAGTTTCATGCCTCACACAACGAGATGAGAGAACATGCGTTGCAGCTGGTCCTCGTCGACGTCGCCCACGTCATCCTCGACATCCTCCCAGTCCGCGTCCCGCTCGTTAACGCCAGCGGCGGTGCGGGCAGCGCGGACGTTGTCGCGCTCGTCAATTAGCCGCTTCAGCTCCGCCTCGACATTCTGCAGCTCCGACGCGTGCTTCACTTGCTGCTCCTGCTTCAGCTGCCGAATGTACTTGGACAGCTCGCGACGCTCCGTTTTAGCAGAGTCGCCGCGGCGGATGCGCTCCTTACGGGCCTCGAGGTCACGCAGGTGCTCCTTCAACACCATGCGCTCCGCCACCTGCTGCTTCACCAGTCGACTCTTCGTCTTCTGCATTGTTTCAACCTCGGAGAAGCTCTTCTTCTGCTTCTTCTTGACGCCGTCAACGACGCGTACGCGGGTTGGTGCGAGTCTCTTCTTGGTAGTGTGCTTTCCAGCGCCGACGCGCAGCCCACCTGCGGCGGCGGCGCTCTCCAAGAGGGACGCCTTCTTCGTTGTCTTCATCTTTTTTTTCCGCGCCAGGCGGCTGCCCTTTGCAACACGCCTGTTGGCCATGATCGCTGAGGTTAGGGCACAACGAAAGGTCTCTATGAGCCGCGGCAGGGCTTCCGTGCGAAAGTGGTGGCGGCGTGCGTGAGGCGCGTGACTGATCCACTCAGCCGTCTCTCTCTATATATTTTATTTCGCTTTCTGTCACAAATTCAGAGAAAGATGTGCGACATAGAAAGAGACAGAACAGGAAAGGGAGAAAAAAACGTTTATAAAAATAGGAGGAGCGCGGAGAAGTGAGGAGAGAGAGATAAAGACACCAGCTGGCATTTTTAGATAAGTGCATACACAACGATAAGAATTCGCTAAGATATGAGAGGCAAGAAGGACAACAGTGAGAAAGGCTGTCCAGAAGAGGCAGCAGTTCAGCACCCACTCCCTTCCTCTTGCCTAATTCCTTACTCTTTACAATTTGCCACGCCGTTGAGCCGGTGTGACACACACAGTGAGCATGTAAGAGGACTTCAACACATTCAACTTGACTATTCTGCTCAACCAGGTCTTTGGAGAGCGCACTTTTTGAAGGAAACCGAAAAGAGAAGAATTTATTTCAAAGTATTATATATATATGTATATAAAAAGAAGATAAAATCGAGAAAAAAACAACGAAAAACACAGAAATCAAAACAGAATAGAACACAGGACGTGAACAAGAAGAGCTGTACATTTAACATTGAGAGGCGCAATAGAGGGGGTTTCGAAGGCGCCAAGAATCGGGCAAACAAACGAAAGGAAAATAGAAAAGAAATTAATGACGGCGCTAATATCAAAAGGTCAGCGCGAACGACTGCCTTTGCACCTGGTGCTCCGGCAGCGGGGGCAACCTCGACGATGCCGTGGGCGAAAGTGCGGGCAGAGGCTTGATGGTGGGCGAAAGCGTCCAATTCGTGTCGCTACTACCCGTACTCTCCCTACTCTCCGGTCGAGGCTCGCCACCAACAACTTGGTCTGCAGCGCGTGACTTTGAAGATGTCGCCGTCACCGCTGCAGCAGCGGTGCTGTCGAGGATAGCGGTGGTACCAGCCTCGAGTGCACCTTTGGAGGACGAGGAGGAGGGTGGGGGCGTGCATGTGTGATGGCAGCGCCGAGGCGGCGGCGTGGGTGGGCGACGCGGCAGTGCAGGCGCCACATCCCCCTCGCGGTGCCCCAACACGAGCTCGTCAGAGGTGGAAGAAGAGGAGGAGGAGGACGTGAAGGAGGACGTGAAGGAAGTCCACGATTCACTGCGCTGCGGCGCTCCCGGTTCCTTGTTCTGATTAGACGTGCTGGAGTGGCCCTCGGTGGTAAATGACGCGTTTTCATTTTTCTGCTTCGCAGCTGAGAGGGAGAAGAGCATCGTGTCCACTGCGTCTGCAGCGGTCAGTACCTTGGGGCTGGGGATGGACGAGCTCGTCCTCGGAAACACGCGCGAGTCCACCGCAGCGCCATCCCCATCCCCCACTCCAGCCATGGGCAAGAGACGCACCTGCGACAGCCGTGGTGACAGCGACGGTGTCGCCCTGCTCCGTCCGCGTTGCGCCGGCGATGTCGCTGGCCACGTAAACAGAGGCGGCGCCGCCAGCGGCGGGACAGCCGTGGTGCGGCGATCGGCCCGAATCGGCGGCCCGGCCATCGCGAGAGAGTTCTGCCGCTCTGACATGTGCAGCACCTCTGGCGAAATCTGTTCAGCATATGTGCTGACGCGGTGGTGCTCCAAAGCCTGCCGAACATGATGAGGATGGCCACGGTTGCCAGGGCCGCTGAGGACTGTTCCTGCTGCCGGCATCGTCGTTGCGTCTTCATCCGCGCCTTTTGCCGACACCCACAAGCCGCTGTCGAGCGGGTGGGGCTGAGAGGGGTTCGATGGCGCATTGAGGGGGTTCTGCGCAGTGGCAAAGCTTCCGCCACACAAACGCGTATGTCGAGTGCCGAAGTCCTCCGCCGCGGCTTCACCCTTCTGCTCAGGGTGCACGCGCGACGCTATGTTGTTCACGGTGACGCTTCTCGGATCTGGCGCACGCAGCATGGAGTGCGTGGAAGTCTCGAACGAGCTGCAGCTGCCGCGAAAGGATGGGCGGTGCGGGCTCTGCCCTTGCGCGCGCGAGGTGGCAGGGGGCAGCGTACGCAACAGCGGCAGCGGCGGACCGCGGGGCCGGCGCTTCGGACATGGAATCGCCGTTTTACTCTTTGCGTCGCCACGGGTGTAGCTGTCGCTCGGGGCTCCTTCAAAGCTGACACTGTCAGCGCCGAGGAGAGGTGGGGTGAGGTTCATGGTTGGCGCGGAGGACTGGCTCTGCGAGGCAGCCCCTGCGCTCCGGTGAGAGGCGGTCATGCGGACACGTATGCCAGTCGTCTGCCTCTGCATGCCGGGCGAGGGGTGCGCGGAGAGGGTGCCGTTTATGCTCGCTTGCGGCGTGTCAAGGAACGCGGGCGCCGGCGTTGCAGCTGCCCCGAGGTGCGGGGTCCACACACTCTCGTATTCCATCGCTATCGTCGGGAACGTGGGCGTCGTTGCGTACCCGTGTCCGTAGGAGACGCGCGGGCTGTTGATGGACTTGGTGTCACTCGTGCCGTGGTATTGGGATCGGTGCTGATACGCTGTCCACTCCTGGTACAAGCGGCGCTCGCTTTGCTCCGCTTCCTGCCACGGATCTGGTGCGCGACCCATCAGCTCAACCAAGTTGTCGTGCCGCTGCCCCGCTGCGGGGTTCAGCATCGGCCGACTAAGGCATGTTATCGGCATGGACTCGTAGAGCGCGATGATCTGACAGCGGGCGCGACGCTCTGCCTCAAAGAGTTGAACAGCTTGGTGCATCATCGGCTTGGATGTCATAGACAGAAGAAGGGGTGCGAATAGCTGTGGCAGTTGCTGCTCGGCGATGTAGTACACGGCTTGGTTGACAAGTTCAGGGGTGTGCAAGACCGCCGCGTGTTCGCTACTCAGCCGACGCTCCAGTTCCACCCGTTCGGCAGACTCGATACGAATAAGAAGCTGTATGTAGGCCTCTACGACATCGCCATCTGTGACCGGGGCAGAGGTCGATGATCCTGCGCCTGGCACGTTTAGTGAATGCTCCTCCGTGCCAGTGTGCAGAGACGTAGGTGCTAGCTCGTTAGAGTGCATCTCCGTTGGACACTGCTGCAAAGTACTTGCCACGTGTGCGTCGCGGGTTTGATCCTTGGCGGAGGAAATCTCTGCAACCCCACTCGTGATTTGCGACGCTGGTTGAGGCGCCGTCACGGTACCCTCACTGCCGCCAATGTCGCGCGGCTTTCTCGTTCTCTCGTTTGGATCCAAGTACGCATCTGATTCGAGCTGCGTGATGCCTACAAGCTGCCGGCGCAGGCCACTGATTCGCGTATCAGCAACGAGCGCGCTACTTGCTTCACCCATGCAGGCTTGCAGGCTGAACAAATGATCTACGCCGGAAAGCCCTGCAGCGGGATTGAGGACAACACCGGTGCGGGCGGCGACCCCAGAAACCCAGTCCTGCGTGGTGACACAGGGCCGCCCTCCCAGTGTTGCGGTGGCGTTATCTACTATCGCGCCCCATTCCAGCTGCTCCGCACGCAACACCCGCAGGCAGCCCTGGACGCACTGCCCAAGGAGCACCACTCGTTCGTCGCGCTGAAGACGCAGTGCAAAGAGCAGCTTCTGCGCCTCCCACCGGCGTACCGCCCGCAGCACCACGTCAAGGGCCTTGTTGTATTGCATCTGCGCGTACAGAAACTGGTGGAAGGAGCGGTCTACCTGTCCGCGGAAGACGCGTTGCAGGAGGAGCGCACTCCTTTCCTTAATTATGCGCAGTCGCTTCAGGTACAGTCGTGCCCACGGGACAAGCAGCTGGACAGCGTTGCGCTCCCGAATGCGGCGGCGCTGCTGGCGGCGGCGCCACGCACACTGAATGACGTAGGCGGCATGCGGGGCATCGACCTCGTCGTAGCGGTGCCGTGCTCGTACGGCGACTACCGCCTTCATCAGCTTCGCACAGGCAAGCATAAGGAAGCATGCTCGAATGAATGTAAAGCCCGAGCTGCCGGCAACGGCGCTGCTGCTGCTCTTGCCGCTGCGACGCGAGGTGCCGCTCCGTCGACGACTGCTGCCACTCCCCGACGATCCGCTGCGTCCGCTAGAGCTGCGGTGTGAGCCGCTGCTGCTACCGTCGCTGGCGCTGCCACGGCGTTGCTGACTGCGCGAGCTGGAGGAGACACGTCGCACAGTTTGCTTACGCTTTGGTGCGCGTACACCGACCTGAATGCGGTTGCGAAAGGACTGAGCCAGTTCCTGTTGACGGCTAGAGATTTCCTCCCCGGTGGCCGTCAGACGGGCAGACGTGGTCACACGCTCCTTCAGCACAATAGAGGACTCGGGCGGCGGGATCAGTTCGACATCCCCGGCGTCCGCCTGCTCAGAGGCGCGCAGCACGGGCGGGGCCTTCGGTGGGCGTGAGCTGGCACCTCCGCGAGGTCCTTCTCTTCCTACCATTTCCGTCTGCTTCCCTGCTGCCAAGGCCGACGACGTCGTGGTCGCGGGCAGCTCCGTCTCACCGTCTGGCTTAGTCGATTGGGCACCGGGTTGCAGGAGAAGGGGCGGTGGTCCACCACTGCCCTGCCTGAGGTCGCTCCAGCTTCCACGATTCCCACCATAGTAACTTGCGTTGTGACGCACCAGCCCCGATTCTCCACCCCCGCTTTCGTCCATGTCCGTTTGAGACGCTGGGTAGCGGTTGTGGCCAGCTGGGGCTGCTGTGCACGCGGTGGACGGAGCCAGCGTGAACGGCTCCGCCCCCCCAATGCTTACACGCGACGTGGAAAAGAAGCTGCCGTGGCGAGCCAGTGGGCCGCCGCCGCCGCTGTGGTTGCCGTGGTCGCCCTCGCGCAGCGACTCGTCGCCGTCGCCGCTGCCGCCGCCAGGAAAAAGAGAGGCGGTGCTGACTTGTCGAATACTGAAGCTGGAGCTGGTGCTGTTGCGCCGCTGCGCCTCCTTTTGGTTCCATGTGTTGGTGTCCAGGAATAGGCTGACCGACGAGCCCTCCCCGGGGGAGGCGCTCATCGCTGACGGAAGAGGATCGGGAAGGCCCACGTGATGACGACCGGCAGTACCGCCTACAGCACCGCCTAGGTTCAGCTGAGCGGGCGGTGGTGGAGCGGGCGGGGGCAGATCGTCAAACATAGATGTGGCGCCGGAGGCGAAGGAAACGGAGAAGGAAAACATCGACTGCTCGGGCGAGCCGTCTTCGCTGCTTTGGGGCTGACGGGTGGAGCCGTCACTGCAGGGCACCGCCGTCGTGCGCGAGTTCGCAGAGGCGGTGGTGACGATACTCGGCTTCTTGAAACTGCGTCGTTGCATGAGAAAGTCTTGTCCTTCATCGGGCATGAACTGATCCTCGGAGAGCTCCAGCACCGAGTTGCTCCGCCCCGTCTCTCCGGTGCTCAAGCTGCCGCCACGGCTGATTCGGCGCGACGCCTTCACCACGGACGGACTGCCCAATACAGCGGGAGAGGTGGGCGAGGACGAGCTAGGTGCCCAATTTGATACGAGGTTCCACGAACCCCGGCGGCCCTCTGGGCTGCTGGAGCTGCCGCCCTCGCCGCTTTCGCTGGCAGAGTAGCCGACGAAGTGCGCGTTGCCCTCCAGCGGCGGGGGCGTGGGCGGCAGACGTCGCCCCGCCTGTGGCCCCTGCAACGAGGACGGCTTGTAGGTGGACATGAGCGGTGGCGCCATCGGCGGTGTCTGGGGGATGGCCACTGTGTTGCTCGTGGCGAAGAGCGCTGCGTTCGTGACGGATAGCGGTGTTTCCATGCTGGCAGGTGAAACGCTACTCGGTGGACTTGAAGGCGGCGCTGACGTGCGCAGCAGCGGGTTTGCATGCGTGGGGTCGGCCGTCGCCGCCTCGGGTACCATGGTTGAGAAGGTCGGCCGTGGACGTCCGTCAGCGCTGCCGTGCACGCTGTTGCGAGCTCTGTGCGGTGATAAAGGGGGGCCCTTTGAGCGCGCCTGTGTGTGCTGCTGCAGCTGCTGGATCGCGACAAGGGAGCTGTCAACAGCGAAGTCAATGATGCCCGAATCACTGGAGCGACGTAGGCCGCTTGAGTTGTCGCCCGAGCTGCCCTTTCGCCCTCGCACTGGACCGCCACCGGCGCTGCTGCTACTCCGACGATGTGCGAACTGCGAGCCCTTCGGGGGGCTGCTTGCTGCCCCTGGTGCTGCTGTTGCTGTTGCGGCAGCGGAGGTTCCAGAGGCGCCGTTCGACCAACTCGCGCTGCGTCCGTCAAAGTGCAACGCAGTGAAGCCTGCCTGTGGCGAGGACGAGGAGAGCGAGGTGGAGATGGGGGTGAGGTAGAGCTGAGCGAGGCTGCCGTGGATTTCGTTGATGGGCATCATGAGGCTGCTGGGTGGTGCGGGGGACGCGCCAGGGGAGATGCGCATGGAGCCCCCACGGGACATGGGGCCACCGCTACTGTTGGCAATGCTGTTCATGCTGGAGTTGTACAGCCGACTCAAGGTCACCACCGCCGGTGCAGCTACAGATCCGACGGCCGAGTCCTTGTTCGTGTCCGCAGAGGAGGCAGCAGGCGTCTTCATGCCCTCGCCTTCTGCGAACCGTGCGGCGATGACGCTCTCCTTGCGGGCCTTCTTGCCGCCACTGAGGGGCAGCCTCAGAGAGGGCGGGATATCCAGCGGGGTCGAGAGGGCTGGCTCGGCGGTCGCCGCTTCTGGCACGGTGGTGCTGTTGTTCGCCGATGGCGTCCTTGCTGGCGCCAGGGTGGACTGCCTGCGCCTCTCGATTCGCGTTGAGGAGTCCGCGGAGGCGTTGACGCTCTTCGTGGAGAGACGACGCCCCGAGCTTCTCCGGCGCTGCCCAGGGGAGGCATTTTTCGCAGAGCGCAAATTTGGCGACGGGGCTGGGGCAGCGGTGCTGCGCCGACGATCATTCCACATGCTTGCGACTCACAGCAGGTGTGAGTGCTGTGTTGGGTGCGGCGACGACGGCAACAAAGGACGCGGTCAGAGGGCACAATTTCAACGGGAGAGAAGGACTCTTTCGGTGCCCACGCTTTCCAGGGGAATGAAAAAAAAAAAAATGACTTGTTTTCAGGAAAGAGAGAGAAAAGTAATTCTCAATAATGACAGGAGCTTTTTAAATTAGGTATATGTACATAAGGCAGCAGAATAGAAGATAGAGAGAAAAAAAAACGCGACAGCAATCAAATAGACGCTTCCAAAGGATCTCACTCTTGAGAATGACGGGGAGAGAAAGGTAGAATTACAGAAATAAACAGTTAGATAAAGTAAGGGGTAGCCGCGAAGAGGAAACAACGCGCTCACGCGCAGGCGGAGAACCACGCAGCTAGAGTTAAAAAAATCAGGAGAGTACCGCGTGGTGATGTGCTGCTGATATGAAGTGCAGCTGGTTGCTTGCCACGGACAGTACTTAAAAAAAACAAAAAAAGTTTTTCACCATTTGTAAAAGAGAGACAATTACCGCATCCGTGTGACAAAGTGTCGATACAAGGGAATAGCAGAAGACATGCAGCGATGAGAGTACACGATGTTGAGGGGTGATTGCAGTGAAGGGAAGGGTTGAAGGCACGAAATTACGAAGAACACAACGCAGCCAGTGCGCAGGTCCCTAGGGTTGCTACTCCTTGGAACACAGAGAGAGATGTGCTCATTTCTTCTGAGTAGAATTCGGGAAGTAGCGGCGGTTCTCTCTAGAGACCAACAATCGAAAACGAATGTTCCGCTTCATTCGACAGGAGAACAAGCCGAAACACTTATGCAGAGCGCTTAACTTTCCTGGTATTATGTTTTTGTGGGCATTTTTTTTTTTTTAAATGCTTCTTTTGGGAGGGCAGTGTGCAAAAGCGTTGCATGAATCTACAGTCGGACTTTCACACGCAAAAACGGACATAATTACAATATAGTGCCTACGCAAATGAGTGTAGCCTCTCTCTCTTGTTTGAGGAAGTCTGACCGTCGCTATAACCGCAAGACGGTAGAGAGAGAGAGCAACAACAAAAGGAGAGAAATAAGAAGAAAGCGCTCTTTTCAAAAATTATCAGTAATAAGAATCAAGAAACGAGGTTCACAGGGACCACAACCGCGCCTACAAAAAAAAAAAAACCCCACACACACATCTATGATCACACTCGTGGTCACAACGTTAATGAAAGGCGGCAGTACTCACGAATAAGCGATGCTTACGCACACAGTTTCTTAAGTTTACAGTTTCTCCCGTTCATTGTTTGTTTTTATGCTGTCTACAATTTCCTTCATGGCGCTCTACGAGAACTGGCGCAAGTTGGAAAAAAGACAAAGCGAAGAATAAAACACACACACACGAAGAAAAGATGACAATCAAGAAACCCAAGAATTTACAACGAGGCAATAGTGTCGAAAAAGAAAAAGAAAGAGGCGGATTTAACAACAATATAACGGCGGGGAGAGTACACAACTTCGGGAGGAAAACAAACGTTAACGTATATACGGGGGGAGGGGTCAGATGAAGGGTCTAGTGGCAGGTTTTAATACCAGAGTCAGTTAGTTCTTAGTGGCGTTCAAGAAAAAAAAAAAAAGGCATTAGATAGGTGGATCGCAGATGAGTGCGTGAGAGAGTAAAACAAAAAAAAACCTTCGAGCTCATCTCAAAAAAAAAAAAAAAAGAAGAAGGAAAAATAGGAAGTACAAAGAAAAGGAAGAAGAAGAATAGAGAAGGAGAGTAAGCGTTCTTAGTTTATAATCGACTCAATAGCGCTCGTCTCACTCTCTCTCTCTCCACAGATGTAGACATTATTCCGCACTTCAGTGCCGCGACTACGTACACGAGTCGACTTAAAGCCAAAAAAAAGCAGGCATGCACGATGAAAGTGCAGCCGCCACTGTAAAATTGGCTATTCAGGACTAAAGTCGGCAGCCAAAGAAAACACATGTGAAATACTGCTCAGGATCTACGAGAAGAGAAACACGAATTCTGTAAACGAGGAGGTAACTTGCGCTTAAAAAAAAAAAAAACCACACTTACACACACACACACACACACAAACAGATATATACACGTATGCACTCACGTCCAGGGAAGGTGGTTTGCAAAGAGGATTCCACCGGTGATGCTCCACTGAATACTCCACATCAGTATCAGCTGACTGAGAAGACTCGTTGGTTTCGAGGCCAGCTGCGATCCCAACAGGTAGTACAGCGCCGGACTCGACATGACAAATCGATTGGTCACCTGCACGTGCATCTTGGACAAAGCAAGCGTGAGGAGTGCGAGAAGGTGCACCACATTGGAGGAACGTACGAGAGGCACCAGGGTTGCGCTCAAGCGCGACAGCGGGGGAACACCCTTGCCTTTGGATGAGGCCACCACGTTGGCGCGAACCTTCCACGCGGGACCGAGATAGCAGTTGTAGGTGCACAGCACCACTAGAACGGCTATCGGCAACGCCAGCACCACATTCGGCAGGTTCGTAAAGGTGTATGCAGACAGAAAGCTCACGTTCCAGTATTTTTTCTGTAGCATTGGATAGAGCTTCCAAAAGGCGGTACCAATTTGCGCCCGTGCCTGCGGGGTCCACGTGTGTACCACAAAACGATGGAAGCCAACGTAGTTGATGGCCATGTAGGGGCTTATCAACACAGCACATTCGAGAACGAGGACAAGCACACGCAGCGGGTGAGGCAGACGCCGCTGAGGACAACAGAGGGTGCGGCAGGTGATGCTCTTCGTTCTGCGTGGGCGGGGCGGGTTAGCAGGCGCGATCGCAACACGCGCCGCGCTGTTTGTGAAGCGTTGCAGCGACACATCTTTGCCAGGTGCAGCATCGGCGCAGGCGGCCAGAATTGCGGCAGCGCGCTGTCCTGCCAAGACCGTCCTGCACTGACTTGTGAACACGTCCGGCAGAACAACTTGCATGAAAATTGGAAAGGCAAAGAAGCCTGCACAGGTGAACGCATTCGACCGCAGAGTGGCGGCCAATGTGAAGAGCACCACGGCTGCCATCTCAGCCCACGTCGTGAAGGCTTGCTGCCACTCCACGTTGGGGAAGCTGTGCGCGCCACCAGTAAGATCGTCCAGGAGGTCGTCTAGCGAGGGCACGCTTTTTGCGGCTGCGTCGCCAGACACGCCATCGCCGCTGCTCTCTCCTCGACGTTGGTGTGAAGTCGGCGTGGCGGGTCTGGGCGAAAGGCAGGCGGCAATCTTCACCTGCAGCGGCCACGGAAGGGGCTCGTACCAGGCCAGCATGTACACTCCCAGTATCGTGGTGAGGGCGAAGAGGCTCTCCGTGTACACGACGACGGTGAAGACCATGGCAGGGGTGAAGATCCAGAGCAGCACCGACCCACCAAGAGCGCGACGGAGGCGGCGCACTTTGGCCCGCACATCTCTTGTCGTCGAGGGAAGTGGCATAAGAGGGTCATCGGCATCCAGCGAGGTCCCCGTCAGCCCACACAACAGCCGGTACTGAATGGTGGCCTCCGTCACTCGCTGGTACTCCTCCATAGTCACGGCGGAGGAGTGCGTTGAGAGGGCAAGCTTCGATGCAGGGTTGCGTCTTCGCCACCAGCACAGCTGCAGCACCGCCTCAGGACCGAGGAGCGTCAGTGCCATAAAACGCCGCAGTAGCACCCCCGCCACGCAGGAGGCTGCCACGTTCAGCACGCACACATAAAACGAAACGGGCGCGAGCGTATGCAGCACGGGCACCAGCACTTTGGTGGCGTACTGCACTCCGCGAATCACTCCCGGCAGCCCGGGAAAAAAGACAGCTTGGTTTTCGTAGAGGTAGCCGTACTGGGCGATGAAGAACATGTGCACGCCATCCCAGTGGCGCACCATGGCGAAGCGGGCATCGTCATACAACTCCTCCCCGGTGTCGAAGATAAAAGACTGCCCGGTGGCGCTGAAAAGTGCGGGGGCCACTGTGCGGCTGAACCACATAAGAAACAGCAACGCCATACGCGTCAGCGCGATCCAGCCAAAGAGGGTGCCATCGGTGCACGAGCCAAGATAGTCCAGCAGGTTAAACGAGGACCCACTGTAGACTTCCAGCGTGCTCGAGAGGAGCCGATGTGCTTGGATGCCCATTGCGCGCCTCAGTCCAGCTGCGCACATGGCAATCGATTCGTTGGAGAAAACAATGGAAAGAAAAAATAAATAAATATTTGCAGCAATCAAAAAGTGAGAGAAAGCTAAGTTGCAGGTCACGAAGTAGCCCACCGCCCTTTGGACGGTGCTTTGTATGGTATAGTGTAGTGATAGAGATACGAGTTATGGGGTTGGGTTTTGGGGAAGCAGATGTAAATGGTAATTTTGACGCACTTGGGATAAAGTGAAGGGTATCTGTGGGCACGTGCGGACGGCCGAGCGGCGCGTGGCTGGCACAGTATGAGGGAGGTGCAGTGCGCAGGCCAAAGAGCTCAACCAGAGAAAGGAAAGAACGTTCCCATAAGCGAGAGAAAAAGAAAGATAATGCAGTTGATCATTCGACAAGATTGCAGTAGAGATAGGGGAAAATAAAGAGACAGCTCCTTGTGTGCTAGAGACCTCTGTACAGGAAATACCTCCAACAGCAAGATCCCCGAGACTTCGATCTACATTAGCGTCAGTGTCATTCGTTTTTCTGTGGTGCTTAGCACATGTTATTTTGCATATGTGACGATGACGTGAAAGCGTTGAGGGCGAAAGAAAGAAAGAAAGAAAAAAAAAAGGCAAGAGGAAACTTTAGCGAAGTGATCTTTGCCCAGAGGCAAAAAGCGCCTTCTACGCACACCTCTAGTGCTTTTCGTGGGTGTGGTGGTGCACGTACTCCATCATCCACTGCGCGCGCGGACTGCCACACTGCGGACAACACGTTGGATTTTCCTGCTGCGCGCGCTGGCGACGCCCCACACTGCCGGTGCGCTTCCGCAGCCACGGTCTTCGCTGCAGTTGTCCATCCGCAGCCAGCTGCGCCTGCACCTTTTCGTATTCGATGCCGCTCTGCTCGACTTCGGATCCCCACAGCGTCCGCGGCCGTGCCGTGTAAACGTGGAAGCAGCGCAGGCAGCGCACCAGCTGTGGAGTGGTGCTCTTCACCAGCTCATTCTTGGCGACCGCGTTGTGGAGCAGAAGGGCATCCTCTGCGGCGCTATGCAGGAGAGAGCGCCGGCGGTCTGTGTGGGCGAGGGTCTGCAACACACTCACCGGGGCGAGCGGCACCGCAACTGTAGGACTTACTTCCTGCGTGGTGGGTGACCGGCCTTGATGAGATTGACGGAAGGCCTTGCACTCAGCACGATACAAACGCGCGTCTTTCCGCAGCTTCACGTTGTGGTGCTGCCGAGCATACGTGAAGGCGTCACGTAGCGCACGCTGTTGCTCCTGTTGTTGCAGTAGAGAGGCGGCCGCCGGGAAGGATGGGTTCGCAGTGGCGTCGGCGTGAACGTGGCGAGACGCTGAGGTGGCAGCGTTGGCCTCGGCCTGCCGCTGCGCTGAGATCAGTTTTGGAGAGGACACATACGGGGCAGCCGCACATTCCGAAGCATCGTGACGGGAAGAAACGAGGAGAGTATTGGCCTGCGTAGTCGCCTCGTGCTCGTGAATGGCATCGCCACTCCTAGGGATGGAAGAAGCGCTGTCAGTCTCGCGGAGTTGCTCCAGCAGGGAGGTGCGGTGAAGAGAAAGACGTGGTTTTCTGGCCTGCTTTTTGGGCTGCGGTGCAGTCTCGTCGAGCGTGCTTCTGTGACGAGCGAGGGTATGGCCACCACGGCTGCGGCTTCGCTGTGCTGCGCTTGCCGTAGCAGTTTTGGACGAGTAAGAGGCGCTGGGGCTTACCAGAGACGCATGCCCTAGGAAAAAATAGTGACTAGGCCTCACCAACGCAATGCAGCGCCGCCGTACGAGCGATCCGCTTACACAGCGAAGCATTTGAATATGATTTCTCGTGCACGTTTTCACAATGTCGTGAAAATTGACAAAGGAATCAATTGACTTTGGAGCGAGCAAAAACCTGTCTCTAAAACAGATACACACACGCACACTGCGTGAGAAACGCAGTGAGCGGCACGGCTTTACGAAGCTGCGGAGGGTCCTCCTCCTTTTCTTTTGCTAGAAAGAGAGGGAGAGAATGAGATAGCTGCTGCTCATGCAGCATGTTCGTTTACAGATAGGTGGCACAAAAAACAGAAATTGAAAAAGAGAAAGAGGTGTAGGGAACGGAGGGAATAGCTTGCGACACATGAAGACTTTATACGATGAAGCGACGTAAGGTGAAAAGGAATCGACTGCGTACTAGCGCATGCGCAGGTTTTCTTTATCGAAAAACTCATCGTTCCTGGCGCTACTACGGAGTTGCTACTTCACCTTAAGTAAAAGCACTTTAAGTAGAGTTTGCTCATTCTCATTCAAAAGAGAAAGAGAGCTAGAGTGCGGCTGAGGTAAGTGACCTCACAACCGCAAACGAAAGCATGTGCGCTGCAGATCTCTTTTTAAATGAACCCTTCAGTGGCGCTACCTGAAAGAGAAACTATAACTCGCTTTTAAACCTTTTTATTTTAAGAGAGAAAACACACAAGAAAAACGCGTCCCTGATTAAGAACAAAGACTGTTAACTTCATTAGAAAAAAAATTGGGTTAGTGTAGAAAGTACTGGATGTACTTTCTTTTCGTGTTACTCGTAGAAAACAACAACATGAAAAACAAAACAAGAGCGGCGGAGGCTGCGCGAGGGATGCATTCACCGTTTCCCTCAAAAAAAGAAAGCTTTGATGTTGTGACGCACTAGCGAAATAGAAGGCCACTTCGAACGAAAGAGAGAAGTACGGTAGATAAAGCTTTCTGCTTTTGGACACAACCCAGCAATTTCCGACACACTTGGCTCCGCGTAAACACATCGACAAACCCAGACATCCCTGCTTTTTGGTAACAACAAAGAAATAACCCCCCCCCACACACAAAAGCGAAGCGTCAACAACGACGACGACAGCAAAGGGAACAATTAATTTAATAAGAAGCTGATTATTCGGAGTCTCTTAGACGTAAACTTAAACAGCACAACCAGACACACAAGCGAAGCTAAAACGCACACACATGCCCACTTTCATGAAAGAAAGACATGCGTGTATTCACAATACAAGCTCTAAAATCGAGCGTAAGGGAAACAAAACAACAACAGTAGGACAAGTACAATAGCCAAGAGCTACAGCCTCACGCACGTTTCACATGTTTTGACGAAAGCGATTTCACTCTCACCGTTCACGACGACTCACTTAGAGGATTTCTTCGCCGCTTTACTAGCCTTGTGTGCTGTGCGGGCTGGTGCAATGACCTTGTCAGTTGCCGAGGACAGCACAGACGTCTTCTTCGTCTTCGTCGCCACTGCCGCATCGGAAGGAGCGTCAGAGCTGCGAGTGCGCTTGTGCTCCGTGCGCTGCGTGTGGTGTGCTTTTACACCTCCAGCCTCCCCGCCCTTCGCCGTCTCGCGCGTCCTCTCAGCTGGCTTGCCCGCTTTGCTCAGGTTCGACGGACGCTTTTTCTTCTGCTGCTGCTGCTGCTGCCGTGGCGCCTGCTTGTGGCGATGCGTGTGCTCATGCTCCTCACCGTCGTGGTTGTGCGAGCTGCCGTTACCGTGGCTCTTTTTGCTGCCGACGACAGCCTGACGCTTTCCACTGCTAGATGTGGACTCCGCAATGAACGCGCTCGCTGGCGCGGGTAACAGGGCACCACGTGCGACCTGCACCACGGCCGCGTGCAGTTGCTTACTCTTTCCCAGCTGTCGCTGTGCAGAGATGCTCACGGCGAAGAGGCTCGATGGGGCCAAGGCGTCGTAAAACATCATCCCACGCTCACGCAGGGCTGCACGCACGACGCGGACGGCATGCGCGGCTGGCTCGCGCTCGACCAGCTGGTTGATGTACTCGCGGCTGCTTGTCGCGGCATCCAGCTCATCCAGCTGCCAGATGCGCACGAGGGCACTTGTGGCAGCGCCAGCAGCAGCGGTCTCCTCCGAAGGCAATACATCCACGTCTCCACTTCGATGCGCATCCGATACGGCAGCCGGGGAGGAGGAGGAGGCTGCCATATGCAGAGCGCGGTCCGGCTGCAGAATGAGGCGGGGGTGGAACTGTACGGCGAAGTCGAACGCAGCTGGATTGGAGGTGAAGGCCTCGACCTCGCCTTCGGTGACGTTGCGGCCCTCGAGGTGGCGAAGCAGCACGGCCACCACGGACTGCGCAAGCTGCACCAGGCGACCCATAATCATCGGACGCGGGGTCAGCACCGTGAAGGGGCTGGCGGCTGGTGCGTAGGGCGTGGCGATGAACATGCCTTGCTGATCCGCGAGCTTTCGCACCAGGGCTGCGGCGGCGACGGCGGTCTTGTCACTGTCATCGTCCGTGAAGGGCAGCACGAGCGGCGTGGACCACTCGTGCGTGGCGAGGAGCTGCACGAAGCGCAGAAAACCCCCGGCGGGTGTTTTGGGCGTGTTGGTGGGCTGCAGATACGCGTTGGCTACCAGCAGCTCCACCGCCTCGGGCTGCACAAACTCATAGAGGTACATCGCACTCATCCACCGCTTCGCCAGCCGCACGGCGTGGGAGTAGCTGTGGTGGCCAAAGGCGATCGTCTTGAGGAACTTCGCGTGCTGCGCTGTCCAGTACAGTTTCATCTCTAGCACATTCGCCTCCGTCTCACGCTGCAGCGCGCGCAGAAGGGAAACTTCGCGGTAGTGCGCAATATAGATGCGGAAGAGGTAGCCGCGGTAGATGATATCGAAGGACTGGCTCGTGCACTGCGTGCGGATCGATCCCTTAACCATCTCACCGTCCACCTCCGCCGCCCCGCGCGACTGCTTCTTCGCCTTCTTCTTGCCGTCCTCCGCGTCGGCGGCCTTCGCGGGCTTCTCTCCAAAGTGGGCCTGCAGCGTCTTGGCCAGCTGGGCGGAGATGGCGCCCTTCATCATGCCAATTGCCTCCATCGTGTCAGGAATCTTGCGGTTGTCGTCGATGCTCAACACACAGTGGATCGGCTCGATCGTCGGGGCGGTGCTCAGCCCTGCAAAGCTCGCGTCCTGCAGGTTGTCCGTCGTGTACGTCAACGCCAGGTGCGGGCGTACAGGGAAGACCTCGGTGTGGCGCTCGCTGGCGGCGA
This sequence comes from Crithidia brevicula, assembly GCA_030849845.1. Taxonomy (NCBI): domain Eukaryota; phylum Euglenozoa; class Kinetoplastea; order Trypanosomatida; family Trypanosomatidae; genus Crithidia; species Crithidia brevicula. The sequence continues at coordinate 103,136 of JASAOD010002004.1, read as the reverse complement.
TGACGTCGAAGGAGACGATGCGGCACGGCACGCTGCCGTGAGGCAGGTGCTGGATCATGTGCTGCACTGCCTTGGTCGCGTCAAGCAGGCTGCGCTGCATCAGCGGGGCGGCGTCGCGCCACTCACCGCCGATGCGCTCGGCGAGATAGCCCTCCAGACCTCCCAGCAGCACTCCCACGTCCACGCGCGGGGCAACGTGCTTGCGAAGAGCAAATTCGATCACCCGGCGCAGCACGGCGGAGGCGGAGAGGGCAATGGTGGTGTGGGTGCCCTGATCCTCCGCAAAGGTCCACAGGACACAGCGGTAGATGGCACCGTCGCTAAACTGGCGTGTGGAGGTGAGCTCCGCTCCCCAAAAGGCGTTGAAGCGCTCCACTGCAGCGACGTCTTCGATGGCTGGGCCACGGGTGAGGCGGTTGCGGCCCTCCGTCTCGCTGCTGAGCTGCACGACCACTTGCAGATGGTCGTCGTCAGTCTGCCACGCCGTAACGTAGTTGGCGCGGATGCCCAGAGCCTCGCGAAGGACGCGCACCGTTTCAGCCAACGCAGCTACACGCGGCGCGCGCCACAGCCCACTCTTCTTCACTGCTGCCTCGCTGCGCTCCGCTGCGGCGTCGACCACCGCGGAGAGAGCGGAGTCGGAAGGGGACGTCGACGATGCGGCGTGAAGGCGCACGGTGAGGGCCACATCGTAGCGCAGCGCCAAGGGCTGGAAGGGGACGCGGTCCACTACTTCCATCGCATAAGGGTGCTGCAGGGCCTCCTCGGCAGCGGGGCGGATAATGTGCTGGAAGAAGGAGGTCGAGGTGCGGAAGAGGATGTTGTGCACCTCACCGGCAAAGCGCAACACGCTCATCTCGCCCTGCTCCTCCGCGGCGGAGACTTTGATCGGACGTGCTACGCCAGACTCCGTGCCCGTAACGAAGAAGCCGCGGGAGAGCTGCACCCACACGGCACGCACCATGTTGTCAAGCGACATGGTAGCCGACACGACGCCCTCCTCCAACAAGCGCAGCACCATCGCAGCGATCACAAAGCCGTTCAGGCCCTCCGGGTGGCCAGAGGCCTTGGACATTAGCCCCGTGTGGTGGGCCCAGCACTTCAGCACGACTATGGCGCGGCGCACGCTGGCGCTTGCGACGCAGACCTCGTGGAGCTTCTTCAGGTATTGCGGCATGAGATAGTCTTCCAGAATGCTGTAGCTGTAGTACGGGTGCTTGCGCACCGCCGCAGCATTCACCGTGCGGCCCGAAAACACCGAAGGGCGGAAGTGAAGGTTCACAAAGAAGGTCTCATACACGGGAGTGGCAGCAGCGGCGGGCTGCACGCGACGGCGAAAGCGCAACTTCAAGGTGTTCTTGCCCTCCAGCGCGTAGCAGCCGTGAATGGGGACAACGGAGACCTCCATCCGGCTGAGTCGTGCCGCAGCCGCCACGTTGGCCGCCGTGGTCGTCTTGCCCATTTTCCGCGTTGACGGGGCGCCATCCTCGTCGTCATGGTCGGAGTTGTCGTCCTCTGGTCCCGCGGAGGAGGACGCTGCTGCGGCACGCCTCGACGCCCCGGTGACCAGCTCACTCAGGTAAGCGTGGATCTCCTCCAGAAACGCCTGCCGGCGCTCCAGGTAGAGACCATCTTGCAGATCCGCAGCGGAGCACCGGCTGGCGGGGATGGAGAGGACGAGATCCGCGCCAACACCGCGCTGTGCGTGCAGCTCCGGAAAAGGCGTGTCATACACACACGTGCGGAGAAGAAAGCTTCCGGCCGGGCTGACCGCATCAACGGGGGTGGTCGTCGCCGCCGCGCTCTCCTCCTCGCCGATCGCTGGCTCCGCTGCGGCCACTGTGGAGCGGCCCTCTACTTCGGTCTCGTACTTCTGGCTTTCATAGTGCTGCAAGAGCGCGCTGTGAATGTCGCGCAGGTGCGTCTCCACCCGCTCAATCAGCGAGTCGGACCACGTGAGGTTGTAGCTCTGCAGCGCCATCGTTCACCCTCGCCAAATGTGACAATTTAGTATCACGGGAAGTAAACGCAGGGAGAGAGAAAAAGAGAACAAAGGGTCTGACTAAATACAATTGTGTGAAGACTAGTTTTTTTTTCACACTTGGTTGTACCCGATAAAGAACTGCTGATATCGAGGAGCAAGGCAGAAAGATTATTTTATGTAATGTGCCATTCAAAAACAGACAAAGGCACGGGGAGAGGTGCAATAAAGGAATGCAAAAATGGAATGGAGAAAGGGAAAAGGGAATTGATAAAGATTTTTCATCTAGAGACGATTTGAAGTACGAATTGTAGTGCGATTGCCATACAGGGAATGCTGCTTGTTGAAACAATGCGAGGGGTACCTTGCTGATGTCCGTCGCATACTAGTCCCGCAGTGACAGATCCAGTTCGACGTGGAGGCTACCTTAATTGCGTCTTGCGCATTCGAGCTACTATCCTGGAGGAAACATAAAGGCCTTCTTGCTCACGCTGAGTTGTTATTGGATAGGAGAGTCAATGATTTGACAAGCCTGAGAGCTCAACCAAAAAAAAAAAAGGAAATACAAATTCACAAACCATACATGATGCTAAACACCTTTCTTGTTGGCAATCAAAAGAGAACAAAACCTCTGCCACGTACGTTCTATCACTACTTAAACGTAAGTTCGGCGATGAGGAATGTAGCCACTAACGCCACGCTTTGCCTGCGCCGGTTCACTAGGCTTTTCTAAAGAGGTGGACGGGGGAGTCTGGATTAGCGAATCGCCACGGGGGTCACGCCGCGGCCGATGTCCGGCTGTCGACTCCGCAGAACCCAGATGCCTTCCGCTCTCTCGAAAACTGCCGTCATCGTCGGTCGCATGATCAAAGAGATGATGTGCCTCGAAAGCCATTCGCGAGGGTGGCGATGACGGGGGCGGTGCTGGCGCTGGCGCTGCTTCGACCGAGCGCGGCTGCGGCCAGGGAGAGGCCGGTGTTGGGTGCACGCTGGCTGTTTTGCTGGTTTGCACGGGAGGGGATCGTACGCTGCCTCGAGGTGCGTTGACCGCCGATCGCGTTGCGCGCGAGCTTGGAGAAAGGGAAGGGGAAGAGGAAGGGTGCGGGTGTGGGGTTGTACGCTTTCGATCTTGATGTTGCGCCACGTACTCATCACCCTTCTCCTGCACACGGCCTCGTTCGTTCTCGTAGACTCTCTGGTCACCCATGTGCTGCGGAGGCGCTCCATATGGGTACTCGCGGCCCGAATCTAAGTAGGAAGCCACCGTCGGTGAGGGCGGAGAACGGGTCTGCCGCTGCTGACCGTGCCACGCCGTCGCCTCGGCCACCGCACGTGCACGCTCCTCCTCCTCCTGCTGGCGGTGCAACTCTTCTAATTGGTGATGCAGCGTGCGGCGCTCATGCTGCCACTGCGCGGCTTCTTCGCGGTGATCGCGCTGTAGCTGGTCGACGAAGCCCGTCATGCGTGTGTCGTACTCCTCAAATGCGCTCTGCACGGCCTCCAGCTCCTCGCGATGTGCACGGCGCAGCCGCTCCTCTTGCGTAGCCAGCAAATGCTCCTGCTCGCGTCGAAGGCCACCGATGTGCTCCTCAGCGTGCGTGTAGGCCGCCTGCCACTCCGCACACTGCTCATCGCGCTCAGCGAGGGCCGCACGCAGGCCACGTACCTCATTCTTGACCTCTGCCAGCTCGAGGAGAAGTGCCTCCTGGGCCTGAAGGCTGCGGCGCAACCGTGTGACCGTTTCCGATTGCTGCGCCAGTTCCGCTTGCAGAGATTCCACGTAAACGGGGGTGCGCACCGCGGCGGGAGCAGGGGCCGAGGCTGCCGCAGGCGGTGGACGTGCGGTGGCGGTAGAGATCGCTGACACTTGCTGAGTCGAGTTCAGTTTAGCTAGGGGCTGATCTGGCCGGTACGACTCGGGGACCGCAGACCCGTCGTCTTTGAAGTGGGGCACCGACGAGAGATGAGGTGTGTGAGTAGGTGAGCGGGACGCCGTTGGGGCCGCAACGCCGGTGAAACGTCGCCGTTCGCTGCTACTATTGTTGCTGCTGCTGCTACCACGCTGCTCTGCATTTGAGAGCTGTGACAGGGACCGAGCTTCGCTGTCTCGTATTGCCTCCCACATTGTGGGTGTTGTCTTTTCCTCATTTGCCGGTGCAACCGGTGCCGATGCGGCGTCATCCATCTGAAGGACTCGACGGGTGTTGGCGCTGCTATCTGGCAAATCGGACGGCCCTGACGTCGAGAAAACACGGGTGGGGGCGACGAAAGTGGAAATGAGCGACTGCAGGGGCGGCTGGGGGGCCTCGCGTTGCGGTGCAGCACGGAGCGGGGATGGTGTACGCCCCTCGGATTCCGCACTCACGAAAGTTAGCGAAGTGCCTCCATTCGTTGGTGCGTGTTCTGTTGGGTTCGACAGCTGCTGTTGCTTCTGCAGGTCTTGCTGGGGTGGTGGTGGAGGTTTCTCGGCCGCATTTTGTGGTAGAGGCTTGGACTCATAGAAGGGAGTGAGCACCACCACTGGCGCAGAGGGCTCTCGAGGCACGTCTTCTGCCTGCACGGCGTCAGTCGGTTCAGGCTCCGCTGTCTGCGCGCTACTGGCTCTTGACGATGGCGGTGTGGAGGATGTGGATGGTGGTTCGTGTGTCTGCGGCTGAGGAGGAGCGCTTTCCTTGCTGCTCAACGTGTGCCCGTCTTTCAGTGCTGATGCGCGTTTGAGTTCCTGCTCACGTTGCGTAGTGGCCTTTGCTTCTTCTCTTCCCGCACTCGCCTTCTCCTCCACAGCTTCTTCGAGCGGTCTCTGCGTAGCGCCGTGCTCGGGCTCTGGCTGTGGAGGCGGGGAGGCCACGGTGGTGCTGCGCGGTGAGGACGGCGAGAGCTCGACCTCCTCCACGGTCTTCTCCCTCTCCACCTCCTCGTCCGCGCTACGCTCCAGCACACGCGGTACCAGGGGATCTGCACGCCGCGGTGGAGCAGAGAAGATCGGTTCGCCGGCCGGGTTTGTCGGGCCGGCTTCGTCGGGCATATTGAACACAGCTCGGTCAGAGATGTGCGGGGAGGCGCGAAGGGCTGCGACAAAGTCCGCCCCGTCTTCCATGTGCAGTAGCTGCACCGCCAGCGGGGCTTCAACGGCAATGCCGAGGGTCACAATAACAGCCCACTCCATCGACGAGGCTGTTGTGGTGCTGCTGCTGCTTTCGTGATCTCCAAGAATGGCAGAGCTGTTGGTGGTGCTGCTCCGGTGTTGAGGCACGGACCCTTTTCTTGTGGGGGAAGCGGGGTGCGTCTCATCCACATCTTCCTTGTAGCCACGACTGCGCTGACTTGAACTTCGTGCCTTTTCTGCACCTCCACGGGAGAAGAGGGAGGCAAAGAAGGTGGTGGACCCTTTCGACTTTCTCGTTCTCTCGTTGGTGGGACTGGAGCGTGACGTATCGCCTTTGCCCCCTGCTGCCGTGGCAGTGGCAGCGGAGGGTCCGGCGTCTTGCGTAGCGTTGTCTATTGTGCTGGGGACCTCGTGTTTGTGTTCATCGTTGATCATGCCTTCGCGTGGACACAGCGTCACGCGCTCAATTCGGGAGATCGCGATTGTCCGCGTGATGCCGCCGGAGGGGAGACAGATGTAGACGTTGTTCGCGGTGACCACCATCAGGCGGGGCAGACTACTGCCATCCATACCCAGCTTCAACACCTGCTTCTTGAGCACCACATCCGGCCTCTCCGCCGCCTCATCTGGTGCCAGAGGTGACCGCGTCTTTATTTCACTCGTGCTCATGGCAGGCACAGTACTTCGAGTATATGTATAGATTCAAGCCTTTTTTTTTGGAGTAAAAAAGCGGAGGGCAAGGAAACGAAAGGCAAAGAAAACAGTCCCCGCAACCGCAAAAAGTGATGCGAAAGAGAGACACAGAGAGGGAAGAGCTTGTCCTCACCACGCAGCAGTCGATACTTCCGGGAGAAAGAGCGGTGACAGCAAACACGTTCGCTACTTTTTTTTTTTGATTGTGGCTTTGGTAGCGAAAGCTGCTTTTTTGCCACTATGTTTAAACTTCAATCTGTAGCGTTTTTGCAAAGAGCAGGGTATACAGAAAGGGCGGGTGCATCCACAAGCGTTGACCAGAGTAAATATATTAGTGATTGTCACATTAGCGAAATATACATAAGTTGAGAGGATAAGAGAGGAGGGGGAATGATTGAAGCGGTGAGGCGGCGTTGTGGAGGCGCGGCAACAGAAACTACTGAACAGCCCAGAAGTGAAGGAGGTGCCTTCGCTCTATAAACTTTCCCGTCAAGTATTTACTGCTGTCTTCAATGAAGAGGCAAGGTGACAATGCCGTGGAGTTGATTTTTTTATATGGACATCGTATAACGGCCAGAGACAACGCATAGTTTTTGGAAAGTTAAGGTTTTTCTTATGTGTTAGCGGATTCTTCTTCGTTGGCACTAGAGATAAAGGAAGGCTTGCCTGAGAGGAGTGACACGCAACCCGTAGATGGCGAGAGAGAGAAAGAGAAAGTCCAGGGTACAACCATCTCAGCGACAAAGGACACCATTTTTTTTTTTCAGACGGCGGTGTTCACACGCCATACCTGCACATACCCGTTGCTGCTCGCAGATAGAAACGTGGATGTCTTTCGCGACGCCACCGCCTGCAGACTTGACGCAGCAGCATTCGCCGCCAAGACGGTAGGCAATGGCAGGAGGAGGTGAAGGGGCGTGCCTCCTGTGCGCAAGCTGGTCTGTGACGTAGCGCTTCCATCATGCCGCGTTGTCGGTTGTGTAGCTTTAGACGAGGAAGACGCTCTCGCAATGCTTGTTGGTGCCGCGGTGGCATTGCTCTTCTGGAAGAACTCAAAGGCGCGCTGGCGCACCGAACTTGTAATTGGCGCAGATCCTGCAGGGTGGTCCGTTTTCTCCGTTGCAGTGGAGCATGACGGAGAACGGCAAGGAGATGAGGAGCGAGGGTGCGACACGCCTGCCTCGTCCTTCCCCTCCGCAGCAAGAAACCACCTTCCTTCCGTGTCTGCGTCAAAGACGTACACGCATCCCTCGAAGCCGGCGGCTACAATCCTATCCTCCGAGGCAAAGACGCATTGCAGGAGGGGCAGCACTCGGAGGCGTAAAGCAGTGTGAGCAGGAAGAATGTCAAAGGTTCGTTCTGCAAGAGCTGGCACAGACGAACTTGGTGCCAGTTGCCACACATGCAAGGTGCTGTCATGGCCCACGACTGCCAGTTGCCGCCCGGACGGACTCCACGCAAGGCAGTGAAGCCAGCAAGAAAGCGACTGGGAGAAGTACACGTATCCGAAGGGGTTTCGCGCAAGGACGGCGTCTTCACCAGACACCTCCTCGTGCTTCTCTGTTGCATCCACTGCCATGGGGCCTGCCTTGCTGTCTGAGAGAGTACCGTCCAGACTATTGATGTGCGTGGAGAGAATACGCACGGATCCGTTTAAGAGAGCGACGGCAACGCGAGTGTTGTCGAAGGGGTGAGGGGCAAGGGAGATGACGTGGTTACCATGCGACATGAATGGCGCGGGAGAAGGTGAAGCGAGGACTGGCTCTTTCTGCTCGTTTTTGTGTGATTGGGTGCGTGTATCGACGGTTGCGTCCGTATGACGGGCAGCATTGTGGTTGGGCTGGCTGCCAGGTACATTCACTTGTGCATTTAGCAGAATTCTGCAAATCCACCACTGCTGATGCCTGTCGTACCTGCCTACCGCAACAGTGCCGCCGGCGTTCCCGAGATACAGTTTATCACCCTGCGCACTCCACGCCGCTGTCATGGGGCTCAGCAACACATCAGAACCCAGCATGACGAGCTGCGGCGACGCTTGAAAAAGAGAACCAGCATCGTGGCGAGGCGTCGATCCTCCTTCAGCGGCGCAATTTTCCGTTGGAACCCACACATAGACGCATCGATCTGCACTCGCGGACACCAGTGCACCAGACTTGACACACCACGACAAGGCGGTGATGGGTGACGTGTGCACACCTGCCAAGACTTGCACCACGAGCCAGTCGGAGAACGGCTCCACGCCTCCTTGCATCAAGGCGTCCCTCGTACCTGTCGCGCGCGTTCTTGCGATACGTATGCAGCACGCAGGGTCTTCAGAACCTTCCTGCGGAAGTACAGCGCTGCGACGCACCGCGTAGGCGGCCAGTGCCCCATCGCCATTGCACGTCAGCGCAGCAATTTGAGCCGGTGACGAGGATGTCGGTCCGCGCATGCGCGGGGCCTCCTGAGTGGTGGAGGACACACACCGAACGGACACGATAGAGTTCATTCAAGTGTGAGATAGCAATAGAGGACTCTGTGGCGAGCGTGTGCTTTTACTGCGAGTACAAACACACACAGACACACACCCACACACACACCGTATAGGAAAGAGTCGACTTCGTTTTGTGTATGCCTGGGAGAGAAAAATGGGGATGGGAGGAGTGAAGTCGAGAGGAGAAAAAGGCTAACTAACGGAAAATCACGAGGTTGTGGCGCTCACAGTTCGCTAATAGGTTTCCGCATTCTGGCATTCCTTCACGACGTCAGGTTTCCTCATTTGCCTGTAAAAGCGCTCAAGCATTGGCGGTTTCATTCTGCTGAGGTGCAAGACACTGAGGCGCGGCTAAGTGCAGTCATATCTTTACCACCAAGACACATTAAGAAACACATAAATATAATTTGGTTTGAAATTGATTATCGCTTATGTGAAAAGTTGTTCATAAATACACAGTGCACGGGGGGCGTGTAATGTGAGGGCTGGAAGCCGCTGCTTATTCATTCAGGAAGGTCATGAGAAGCGCCGCATCCATTTCATCTTCCTCGTCTGCGGTGGCGGAGGCGGCGGCACTTAAGCTTGGGGACGAGGCAGGGCATGCCGTGTCCTCGTGCGATTCAGTACCTAAGCCAGCTTCCGCGCTGCTTTCGTGGACGGTGTGGAGCAAACGTTGATACAGCGCAGAAGCGGCATTGGCTTCAAGCGCAGCGGAAGGTGCGTTCTCTACCTGCGTAGACGGCAGTGAGGACGTGTTCGATAGAGTTTTCTCTGACTTGGTCTCCATCCCCTGTGTTGCCTCCTTGTCCTGCTGCTTCTGCTGTCGTTGCTGCTGTTGCGTGATGGAGAGACTTGGTGGGACCCAGTTCGGGTTCGTTCGTGGGTTGTGATAGGATACACGCCGCAGTGCTTCCTGGAGCCCGGCAGAACCTTCTCTGCCATTCGTTTGCTTGAGGGCCACCACGTACTTTCCACACTTCTGGTAGTTGGTCGACACTAGCACAATGGAGGCGTTCGGGTGCTGAGCGTACACACTACCACCGGTCGCGTCCGTCAACCTTGCCGATGCGCTTTCCGTTGGCTGACGAGCAAGGTGCAGGGCAACGGCAGCGGGGCGTGCAAAAAGGTCGGTGATGCCCACGCCGTATCGGCGCGTTTCGCGACTCCACCGCAGCTCCTCCTCCAGCGACACGAGGTGCACCACCTCACGATGCTCCGCGAGGAACCGCACGAGACGACGTCTGCGGTGCTCGACCAATGCGTCGTGCTCGCCGCCCCCCGCTGTCTCCCGCCACACCGCGTCGTGCAGACCGGCTGAGGCGCCCTTCACCATTGCCCCTTCCACACGACGACCACCACCCTTCTGCAGCGACACAACAGCTGAGTAAGGGATAACCAGCACGGAGTAGTGTGACATGAAGGGCACAACCCACTCATCCAAGTTTGCGAGGACGTCTGCAGCGAGGACGGCGATGCACAGCCGCTCCTTATCTGGCACCCGCAGTGGCGACTGCGGCGGCATCTCGGTAAAGGCGTTCATGCGCTGCTGCGCTACGCGGACAAGAGGTGTGAGGTACGACTTCAGCCGCGGGTCCTGCGATGGGTCCACGCGCAGCCGCATGAGAGCATGCTCCAGCGCACGGACATATAGTGGGTACTGCTCCAGCAGCATCGGCTCCAGCGCCACGCCGGCAACGGATGTGCTGACCGCGACACCACCACCGTCCTCGCCGACGGCCGTGCCATGCCTGCTGCCGGCATCCTTTGCCCACTCCCCACCAGACGCGCTCGCTGAGGACGAGAGACGGGCCAGCGAACGCAGCGCATCCTCGTGGACGTCGAACAGGTGCAGGGCTGTACTCAGCCCAGCCGGTGCCCTCGCTATGGCCCGCACAAGATAAGCGTAGGTGTGCGGCGTAGGGATGACGTGGTAGCGATCGGTCATGAGGGTAATCATCTCCTGCGCCTCACGCACGGTGACAGCGCTGGCGAGGGCGGCGTGGAAGCTTGCCCGGGAGAGCGGGGCACCCGCTTCCACAAGCACGTCCAGCGTCTTTCGGGCATCGGCGCCAAAGCCACCGGTGGAGTAGGACAGCAGCAGGTTCGTATACACACGCGGTGTGAAGCTCGCAACGCCGCACACCTGCCGCGCCTCGTGGTAAAATGCAAAGGCCTGCGTTGGCTCACGTATGGAGGCACAACACGCAATGAGGGCCGCATACGTGTCAGAGGACGGGGTGAGGGCGCCATCGCGCAGCCGGCGGTAGAGGGAGAGGGCGATGGCCATGCGTTGCGGCTCCTCGACGGCCCGACTCGCTGCCTCGATAAGGGCTGTGTACAGCGGCACGCTGACGGGCACCGCCGCGGCTGCCTCGCTCTTGACCAGCAGCGCGCGCAGCTCAGTGAAGTCCGTCGTGGTGCGGCTGCTGCGTGCCAAGGCAGCGAGGGCCTCGGTGAAATCATCGGACGTCGCACCAAAGCGCCCGGCTGTAACGTGCTGCGCAAAACGGTGGTAGAGGCTGAGGGCTGTGCGAAATTCGCGGCGGTGTTCGCTGGAGCAGGCCTGCATTGCACAAAGGTGATCCTGCGCTGTGAGTGGCTGAACGCACTGCTGTGCAGCGGCGTCCACCAGCACAAGGGCGTCATCCATGCTAAAGCTCTCCTCGCCGTCTTCACTACCCGTCAGGCGTGGGTTCTGGCTCTTGCGCGATTGCGCGCGTTGCTGACGCTCATGCAAAGCGATCAGCTCGTCAAGCGCGCTGAGAGCGTGCAAGTGTGCCCCGACGACGGCAGCGAGCTGCAGAATACCGCGCTGCAGCGTAGCATATGTTGCTTCGGGAAGCACCCACATGGCGTGCTCATGGCCCGCATTGTGCGAGTTCGATAGGGAAACTTGCAAATCTTCTTCCTCGTTGCCGTGCACGCGCGCGGAAACATGCACATCCGCTGCGAGACGTAGCACGTCTGCCGGCGCATTCTGCGTACAGCTGTCAACCGCGTTCGAGAACGCATCGACGTCACGCAGCAGCTCCTGTAAGGCTGTGTGGCTCGCGGCGTCGCCAAGTGTCTCAGCAGCCAGAACAGTTTCCCGGGCTTCTGCAATGGTCGCATTCAGCACCCACTGCACATCCAATGCTCGCGCCAACGCGTGATGGACACCCGTCGTGGGGGTTGAGCCGTGCACTTGCTGAGGGATGGTGGCGGTGGAGAGTCGGAGGAGATCGACGAGGACATGAAGCGGACTTGGGGCATAAGCTGCACGGGCGAGCTCTCGCAGAGACGAGTAATTTCCTTGCTGAAGACGGACGCGGTAGGCGCGGGCGGAGAATGGGTGCGACGTCGCGGGTGGCGCTTCCGGTTCCGCGGTCGTTGAACAGGAATGTGAATCTGTCTTGTTTAAGTCGCGCTGGCGATCCGCACGCGTTGAAGTTGTTGGATCGTGCTCGCTGCCAGCGCTTAGCGCCCGCGGGTCCCAGCTGCGAAATGCGTGTGTGGACGCGAATGTCGGTGCGTGCGGGGTGGCAGGCGCGTGCAGGACAGACCGGCGAGGTGGAGTCAAACACGAAAGTGGTCGTGTGGAGATAGACAGCGCCTGATGGGGAGTGCATCGGGTAGAGAGGCGAGGGTGCAGCACTGACGTAGCGAATCGCGATTGTGCAACAATGCGAGAAGCGTCCATGTTCGCAAGGCGTCGTTTTTGACACAAAAAACACACTCAGAAAGGCGTTTCAGCAAGCGCGTCTGTTCTTGTTCTTTGCTTCACCTCCCTTCTGCCTTATTGGAAGGGGGCAATAGGTTTTTCTTTTTGAGATTGCTATCCACGCACGCGGGTAGCTTTTTAAGCCTTTCCACTGCGTTCTGACCCCGTAAATCAGCGAGGTAAAATTGTAGATGATACGGACCAAGGCCAAAGGAGAACAGAGGCACTATTTAAAAACGGATAATGCAAAACGGAACGTAAAGAGATCGAACAAAGAGAGGGAGAGAGGAGTATGCAACGGAGAACAATAATAATGTGGCTGTGAACCGGGAAGAGAAGAGTTTTTTCTTTTCTTTCTCAGCGAGCAAAACTTTACACTTACCTTCGCGCCAGGAACTTCTTTTTGGATTTACACTTCAGCGCTGTCACAGTTTGAGTAAGTGATGATAGAAACAGAAGTAGCGACGGCAGATCCAGGCTTGCCTCCTGAACAATGATGGAAGAGAGTGGGCTTGACCCTTTTTTGTTTTTTAAATGGCAGAAAGAGCGGACAGCTGTACAAAAATATATAGTTCAATAGTTTGGGAAGCTGTGTGTTTGCATGTGTGCGTGTTTGCTCTGCGATTTCAGTAGCAGTGAAGCGATAAACGCACAGTTGTTCATCCATTCCAGCCGCACCACGACGAGGGAAGCACATGTTTCTCCACCTATGGGCGTCCACACCGCGCGTAAAGGCAGAAAGAGGGTTTGCGGACAATGGGCGCAGACACAAACACACACTCGCACACAGTAAGTTTCATAGTCACATGCAAAACAAACACAGCAGCTACCTAAAGAGGAGCGGGAGCACTACACTGACAGAAAAAAATTTTTTTTGTCGCCAGCATTCCTGATCTTGTGCAAACCGACACAATGACATTAATCAACATTCTTGTGCACTGTACCCTCTTCCCTTCTTTCTAGCACTCGGGAAAAACAAACAAACTAACAGCGACTACAACATTGCGTTAGCCCTCACACGACCTGCTTCAGTACAGGAAGGAGCACTCTTGTCCAGTTTTCGCTCCACGTGGGGGCGTGACGACGAGCTTCCTGCGCCTTGCGCTTCATGATCGCGAGCGGTGTTGGAGCCAACGTCGTCGCCACTCTGCCGCCCCTATCAAGCAGCGCGCTCGCCGTTGCACTTGCAGGAAGTCCCACAAAGCTAGAGAGTAAGACTTCAAGGTCGGTATCATCACGAAAGACCCACCCCCGCTCGCACTCCACTAACGCGGCCGGCGCACTCATCTTTCTAACGCTGCCGCTGCTACTGCTAGCGCCGTGTGCCACGGCGCGCGTCTGCGCAAGCACTCGTGTTGCACCACCCATGAGCTCATCAATGGCGGGGTACTGAAGCGCAATGACGGGCAGACCTGCGCCGACCATATCAACGCCTTTCATCGGCAGGTCCAACCCACTCGAGGAATAGTGAAGACAGAAACCCACATCCGCAGCGCCTAATAGCACGCTGTACTCCTGGAAGGATTGTGCGTAGTACGTGCTTACCACAACGTGCGCCGATAATTTTGCCACACGAACAGCCTCTTCAAAGCGCTTCCGTGCGGGGCCTTTGCCGGTGATCAGCACCCACAAGTCCAGCGGGGCGACATTCACGGAGGCCATGACGCTGCCGTTGATGCTGCCGCCGCGGAGCGTGGTCACCTCGTGGTTGAGCCGGTGGTCCAGCCGCCGAAGTGCGCGGATCAGCACGGAGTAATCGTCCTCCTCTGTCCAGCTTGTCGAGCCTACCATAATAACACCTCTGCGTGGGGCGGCAGCACCGGCCACTGACGCCGCTGAGGGTGCGAAGGCCGATGACGGCGCAGCTGGCGAGGCGGGGGACCCTTGTGGCGACGCTGGAAGCTCGGCGGCCGCATCGGCGTATACCCACGCTGGCGGCCCGGCAATGCCCCAGCCCATATTCTCCAGCTCTGACATACCCACCAGCGTGTAGGCACTAGCATTGGCTGCAGGGGAGGTGGGCGAGGTTGACCTGCGTCGTAGCAGCAGCCGGTCCAGCACTTCATGAACACAGCGTCGTCTCGAGACGGGTCGGAAGAAGGACGGAGCCACATCGTAGAGCACCGTCACCGCGCTGGTCGGCGGGTTGGTGGGCGATGTGCGTGCACCTCCATTAGCGTAACAGCTCTGAAGAGCAGAAGGAAGAGAAAGAGGAGGTGGCGAGGTCGATGGCGTCGCAAGTGCAGTGCGGCTGAGGCGCGGGTAGAAGTGCTCGAGGGAGTGCTGCATCGCTTTGCTCACCGTCACGTTCACGTTGCCGGCGCAGAGGTGCACCTCCAGCAACTTGTACAACTGCACCGCCGTGGTGGGGCGCTGATTTTGATCGAGAATGGTGTAGCCGTAGTTGTGCCAGTCCACCACGATGGCGGGGTAGAACACCCACGGGCGGATACGCGAGCACGCCGGCGCGAAGACAGCGCCAGAGGACGCGGCAGTAGAGCCGTCAGACAAGGGCGATGAGGCCGCGTTGACTCCATGGCGTTTGGCCGCACGACTCTTCGCCTGTTCATTTGTTGTTGGCTGGAAGCGAAGCGATTGTAGCCGACACTCACGCCGCATGTCGCGCATCGCATCAGGGTTCATCCAAGCAGCTGGCACCACCACACAGTAGTACAAGAGCACGTTGTACACAAACGCCAGTGGGCACACAATGTACTTCACCAACAACACAAACGGAACGGCGGGCGGGGTTTGCAGCATGACAAGGTCTGTCACAAGAAGCTGGCCATGCTCGTTAATGCGCGTCGCCGTGACGCGACCTGTTTGCATCACAAACAACAACGTCAACGCGGCAACGCGGTAGATAGTGCAGACAACCCAGTGCAGGGACCGGAGAGGAAAGACGGCCTGCAGCCACTCCGGCGGTGTCGGAGCACGACTCAGGTATCGAGTGGAGATGATGCACCCATGTCCGGCGTGCACTTCCGGCGCATTCAGCCGCTCTTGTACATCGTACACGGCGTGCTCCATCCCCCTCGTCGTGCCCTCCCGCGTCACGAAGCGCTCCGGCTGCGGTTCACCACTGATGAGTAGATCCTCGCTCAGCTGGTTTCCACAATCTAACCCAACAAGAAGCACCTCGTCGAAGAGGCCGCTGCGGGCCAGACTGGCGGCGTGGTACTGCATTCGCGGGGACCGGGCAAAGTCCCCGCCGACCATGACCACGGCACGGCGCACCACGGCGCGGGTGGCGACTCGCAGCGCTGCCGGCACGGCGACCTGTCGCACCTTCTGATACGGCGGACGCGCGTGTGGGGTCGAGGGGGTCGACTCCGTCTGCGGAGTGGCGCATTCGCCCTCTACACTGCTGCCGTTGATGTCCGACACGCCCTGCGTCATCCAATCTTGCGGCGTGGCAGGGGTGCGGCGTGGATGGCTGTGGTGGTCCGGTGAGGTGGCGGTGGCGTGCGTTGCGGTGGCCAGCGACGTTGGTGACTGTACCACTGACGTCGCTGCACACACCGGGCTGTTTAGGATCAGGCGCTCAATCGCGCGACGGGCGTTGGCGCGGCGGCGACGACCACCACCGACGCGCACCAAAACGGCGAGATCGAGCGAGAACCACAGCATAACGGCGCACACCAGCGGAAAGCTGATGAGCCACATTAGGTCCTCATACTGAAACATTTTTGTTTTGTTTTTGTTTTGTAGGGTTCTGCTTCTCCGTGGAGCTTTCCTACAAAGACTACTTTTAAATTCCTCGCCGAAAGACAGGAGGGAAGGAGAAAAAAAAAGAAGACAGATATTGGCAGTTTCAGTAAGAGCAAAGGGGCCACCGCGCACGTTAAGTATGCAATGTAGTGCTATAGGACCGCAAGCAGACTACTAAGCGGAACGAACAAAAAGCCACCAAACGGCTGCTCCTCTTCCCTTTTCTATCGCTTTGTGTTATGTTGTAAAA
Organism: Crithidia brevicula; assembly: GCA_030849845.1. Taxonomy (NCBI): domain Eukaryota; phylum Euglenozoa; class Kinetoplastea; order Trypanosomatida; family Trypanosomatidae; genus Crithidia; species Crithidia brevicula. The sequence goes on along the minus strand of JASAOD010002004.1, from coordinate 87,222 downwards.
CTATTTTGAGACGCTCTCACAAGCAGCGGAGGCTGGAGGGAAGAAAAAAAAGTGAGTAACGAAGTATTAGACGAATGTTAGAAAAGTGCAGCACTGTAGCACTACCGCTTCACAGACAAGGGCGTTAAAAAAAATAAAAATAAAGAAAAATAAAACACACACACACTCACACAGAAAAGAATAAATAAATAAGAAGGCGAAGTTGGAAGGCGCCGCCAAAACTTAGGTAGTAAAAGATGAGAAGCGACAGCTATGTATGCAAAGAGGAGGAGATAAGTGCAGTTCCTCGATTGTCCTCTCGTTGATGATGAGTAGAGTTTGCGGAGGATGCAACCTAATCCAACGCACCTCTAGCAACGCTAAAAGTAAAGAAAAACGGCAAATATGGACTGCTCTCCGCGGAATCAACAGTGTTTGTGGAAATGCTTGTTTGACTGTGGTCTTGCTGACTTTAATATGTTCCCTTTTTTTTCTCCCTAGCAAAAAAAAGCCAATGCTTCTTGGTGGAGGCGTAAATGATCGTGTGCGTCGACGCTGCAGTTATCGAGGTCGAAAGTGGGCTTCACCACACGCAAGTGCATCCATATACACACTCGCAGACGCAGGAGCACAGACGATGGTGCTATCTTCTTCTCTTTGTACGTGTGGCACTCGTGAGCTTAAGCGAGGACCTTCTCGACAAAACCCTTGCGTTGTTATAAGTTTGAAAATGTTATGTTGCCGAGAGCGTTTAAACGGAGTTTACATGACAGTTGCGCGGTGGAATAGACAAATATTATTAATAAGAAAGGTTATTGAAGATGGAAGAGAGAAGAATATTCAAGCTATTTAATCTCAGTGCACACATCGCAGTAACTCAACCAAAAAAAAAAGAAATCATAAAAGAATGAATTCTGTGTCCGAGAAAGAGACAGAGAGTTACGCTCTTTTACTGCTCACTCGCTTCTCGACTCCTTTGAGCTTCTCTGCACTGAATCCCTGTGCGCATTCAACACATAAACACTGCGCGAGAATTGCTTCTAAGCAATGTTCCTGCAGGTGCACCAGAGAGCAGTCGCTCGGAAAATAAAGCATTTTTGAGAGACGATGTGACGCTCATCAGGCACAGAAGCTGTGACCTGTATTATTTGCCCCACAATTAATGAGGGCGATAAGACATTAGCGCCCCATCATGCCACAGTTTTAAGAAAAGCTACAGGAGACAGCGAGGTTTGGCAGATGCCCTTTATTTTGGGTTTCGTTTTCACGCTACTTACCAGCGTCGGTAAGTTTGTTGGTGGAAAAGCAACACAATACACGAGTGCAGTTGTATATAGAAACCTAGGTACGTAACACGCATTTGCGTGTGCCAGCATACTCTCTCTCTCTCCTCATCAAACAGAAAAAAAAGAGAGGAGATATGCTACCCAGTAAGTTGAAATCTTTGAAGAGGATATTAAAAAGGGGAGATAAAAAAAAAAGAGAGAAACAAGCACAACAAACACAAATCATATCTCAAAGGGGGAAAAATGCAAAACATGAGAGATATCAACGTTGAAAAGGAAACAAACAAGGAACAGCAACAGCAGCAACACAAGCAAACATACGCTACACTCATTTAACATTACAACCCGTCGACATTTTTTTTTTCTCCTCGTGGAAGCCAAGTGGTTGAGTTCACTCAACAAGAGCAGAAGAAGCAGCCACACAAAGGAAATGTGCAATGGAGGAAGAGCGTAAAGCAATGCATACCTTAACAGCAAAGAGAGAGAAAAACAGCAAAAACAACAACAAAAACGAAAGAAATAAATACCGAGAGGAAGGAGCGGGTTGTGCGAGCGGGCGCGGAGCACAGCTAAGGGTGCACCTCCGCCATCATTGCTGTAATCCATGCACACCGCCCTCTGTCTTTCTTTTCCCTAATTCCCTCTCTTTCCCCGCTTAGCAGCTACACGAGGATGAGCTGGTTGCCTGGGCAGGCTGGGCCTGGCTCAGGTTCACTGTCTGCGGCATCGGCGCCGCTTCCTCCACCGTTGCCTTCTTCGACAAGGCCAGCTGCGCCACCGCCACGAAGGCCTCCTCTACACCAGCGTTCTCCTTCGCAGAGGACTCAAAGTACTTCATTTCCGCCGCAGCCCCCTCCCCAGCACCAAGGCCAGCGTTGTTGTTGTTGTTGCTCGAGGCCTCGGCGTTTTGCCGCGCGCACCATGCCTGCACCGTCTTGCTGGCCACCTGGCGGCGGTCCTCAAGGTCCGTTTTGTTACCCACCAACACGCAATCGCGGCGTCCGGCTTGGATGCTGAACTCCTCGAGCCATGAGCCGACGTGCGCGAAGGATTCCTGCTGGGTCACGTCAAAGACGAGGATGCAGGCATCGGCACCTCGGTAAAAGGCCGAGCCGAGGGACTGGAAACGCTCCTGCCCCGCAGTGTCCCAAATCTGTAGCGTCACCACACGTCCGTTGATCTCGACATCTTTGGTGAGGAAGTCAGCGCCGATGGTGGCCTTGTAGCGGCTGTCAAACTTGTGGTTGACGTACTGGTGCATCAACGACGTCTTGCCGACGCCGCTATCACCCAGGATGATGATCTTAAGCAGCTGACGCTTCCCGGAAGACATGATAGCTGCAGAGGCGATGTGTATGAGTAGTCGTTACAATGGGTTTCCCTGGAATACGGGAGAAAGTAGCAAAGAAATATATATAAAAGGAGGAGAGTTGATGATGTGGTGCAACTACGCTTGAAAGTGTGTGTAGGCGTGTGTCTATTTTGTGAGGCGACTACCAGAGAAGAAGAAGAGCAGCAACAACAACAAAAGACAAATGCGTTCAATATGCACAATTGAGGTTGAAGAAGGTGGCAAGGCCAACGAAGAGACAAGAACAGCTGTAAAAATAATAAATAGATGTGGTTTGTATTCAGCAGCGACATGCGCTCCCTTCCTCTTTTACTCAGGGTTGTTGTTAGGCGAGTTTGAAGAGCTAAAAAGGTAATAGCGGGGGAGAGGGCCCAGCAGTGGAAGAGATGGAATGACAAAGCATCACAACACGCTTCCGTGTGCTCTTCGTCCTTGCTTTAGCAGATCGCTGCTTTCGGAAAATAGATAAAAGAAATGCGACTAGGTCAGCTTCCCCGTCATTTTATTGTTACTCTTTAACGTTATTGTTGTGAGAGGTTCACGAAACGGTGGCTATTGCTGTCTTGCCCCACACGATCACGCAAAGATAGCGGGAGAGCCCAACTCACCTCTCAACTAGAAAGAATGTCGACTCGCTCGATGATGACGGGTGAGAGCGGCTTGTCGTCTTCGTTGCGCGCCGCCAGACTGATCGCGCGCACCACATCCAGGCCATCCACCGCGAACCCAAAGACGGTGTGCTGGGCGTTCAGCCACGGCATTGCCTCTCCCCCGGGCACGGTAAAGAAGAACTGCGATCCATTCGTGTTTGGCCCTGCGTTCGCCATGCACAACCAGCAGCACCGCTTGTCCGCCGTGTGGTCGAAGAAGGGAAACACATCCAGCGCCTCGTCTGGAAACGGTGCTCCACCGTCAAAGCCGCTCTCGCCACCCGTACCGTCGCCACGCGGACACCCGCCCTGTACAATAACATGGGGGATGACCCGATGGAAGAGGAGGCGGTCGTAGTAGTGCCGCCGACTTAGTCGAATAAAGTTGTCGGAAGCCAGGGGGGCGATGCGGGGGAGGAGGTGCACGCGAATCGTGCCATACCCGCGCACATGCACCAAGGCAGTGGGCAGTCGCGTTGTCGAAGCGGTGGAGGGACTGAGCTCTGGGAGAACATCCTTCAGCAAGCTCTGCACGTACGCCTCCGCCGGCGATGATGACGACTGAAGTGCCCTGGCAGGTGCGACAGCGGCGGTTCGCGCCGTCTTCGCCGTAGCATTGCCAGGTCCCTCTGCGCTTCCATCTAGAGAGGCATTCTTGCCATCTTCGTCTTCGCCTTCTTGATTTCCTTTTTCGACTAGGTCGGTGGCCGCAGATGATGTCTCAGGCACCACACCCGCTGCCGCCGCGGCGGTGCGTGACGGGGTCGCTTCCGTCGATGTCGCGTCGCCAGGAGGAGGGGCGACGGTGGTCATAAGAAGAGCCCCGCAGGCGTAGTCACGCTCGCGGTGCAGCTCCTGATACGCCTTCGCCCACTGCCTCTGCAGCTCCTCAGGCTGATCCGCCTCGACGTCTTCCTGCGGAGTCGCCGTCAGCGCGCAGGCAAGGGGGCGGCGAAGAAAAAAGCGCCGCAGCGCCACCCCGCTGAAAGGCAACTCGCACGAATACACCAGAAGAGCCGTAGCGCACGCATCCATGCTGGTTGTCAGGAGCAAGCTCTCCGCGGAGTCGGTGGCCGTGCTAGCGAGAAAGAGCTGCTTGCGACCCTCCACACCAAGGGCGGCCCCCAAGGGAGATGCTGCAATGAGATTCTTGAGGTCCTGCGAGGGAGTCACCGCACGTCGCAGAAGAAGCAGTGGAGCGCGGCAGAGGACGTGAGACTCGCCCCTTGTCTTCCCTGCACTATCGCTGTCTCCGTTGCGTGACGTACGCGATGAGTCCCCATCCTTCCTCACAAAGTCTCGCACAGCGTCCGCACTAGACGTGAGACGAAGACGCAGCGAGTCCCTTGAAGAGTCGCCTCCGCGTACATCGCCATCGCTTCCCCACGGGAGGCTGCCGCCCTGACGCACCAACGTCTCCCACTCCCCGGGTCCGTGTGGAAGGCGTCGCACAGCCGCCAACACGGAATCTTGCAGTACCACCTCGTATACACAAATGCGCCGACCATCAACGCTGGACGATGCCTCTTCCTTGGCGGTGGAGGCGGTGGCCCGGCCGTACCCTGCGAGCAGTTGCCCGCACGACACCTCAGGGACCATGACGTACCACCGCATGAGAGGCGACGCCACACCCTCCTCCACGTGCACCCGAAGCGCTTGCAGGCGACTACGACACCGCGCAACGTCCGCCCATTCGGACGCCTTCACGCCAATGTCCTCCACAGAGGTGATGCAGTCTTCGAGGGTTTCGGCGTAGCGGCCGACACACGCGCCAGAGGCAAACTCGAGAACATGCAGGCACGTTTCTACTGTTATGGTGAAGGTGCGCTGGGTGGACGGGATGCGGGAGTGACGTATCTGGCCACCGGCTGCCGCTGCTGAGGCTGCGGTTGACGCAGCCGCCCTGCGGGTGAGCCGCCAGCTCCACACCACCACGTACCTGCCATCCGGAGTCAGCTCCAGAGCTCCGGGGATGAGCTGAACATCCGCAGGGGCGGCTGTCGCAGAGCTGACTCCGACAGGACAAGAGGCTTCTGCCGGCTGCTGCTTCATCAACTGCTGTGCGTCGCGCAGAAGACTAAAAAAGCCAGTGCGCTGACGCCGATCGAAGCGGATCCACTGCCGCCACAACCGCGCCTCGGGCGAGGCCGCCGGCACCGCCGCCAAGCCCGCCATTACCTTTAGCGTTAGCCCCGAGGAGGCGGAGGAAGGCGTCACCGTCGCCGACGAGGCTGCTGCAATGACGTTCTCGATAGTGCAGTAGTCGAGGATGCCAGTAGCGTCGATCAGAACGCACGGCGCCGTGCCAGTGCGCTCGAGCCCGATGGTTTGCTGGACACATTGCACAATGGAATGGGCGACGCTGATACGTGTGGCGGTATACGCCCTACACACCAAGGCGGCGGACTTGTCAGATGGGAGGGAGTGCACCCACGCTGACGAGGAGTTCGATGAAGGGAAGCAGGGGCACAGCACCGCGCCACTGCCGCCGCTTGCAGATGCCGTAGGACCGGGTAACGTGACAAAGAAGGCGATGTGGGGCGTGTACTGATGCGTCAGAAAGGCAGGGCGTCGGGTGTAGGCAAGTGCATAGGGCGGCAGTGCGGCGCCACTTGTGGGGAGATTGTGCGAGTGCGTCGCGCTGCCGATTGGGGCGTCGACAGTCTCCACCATGGCAACGGGCTGCACTGGCACCTGGAAGGAAAAGGAAGAGCGCTCTTCAACAGTGAAGGTGACCGGGTTCACTTGGCGAAGATGCACTCGCACCGTGCGGAGCGCCAACGCTGGCGGTGACGTGCTTGGCCCATCCGCGAGCTGCGCCACGTCACCAGCCTCCACCTCTTCTTCTTCCACACAGGCAAAGACGAGCAGCTGAAGGGCCGCGTACGCGTGTGCCCAGTAGGTGCGGTGGTAGCGGACAGCTTCGACACCGTGTGCACCTTCCTCGTGGCCCGCGGCGTGCGAGGGGACGGCTTTGCGTACTGCCCCAAACACTTTGTCCAGCTCCGTAACAAAAAAGAGACCGCGGGGAAGCTTGCGCCACACCCGCACCGCACCCGCAGCGTCGATCGTTGCGATGAGCGCGCCAAGGGAGTCGTAGTGCACGCAGACGTCATGCACCGTCCTTGCTGCCGAGGCGTTAGGGGCAGTGAATTTCCCTTTTGCCGCCAGTGCATCGTAGGTGTCTTGCAGCGAGGTGTGTTGGAAGCTGCGCTCGTACAGAGGTGCATGAGGCAGGTGCTGACGTGTGTAGCGCTCCCACGCCTGCTCCTCTGTCTCCTCAAGCGAGCGCGCTGGCGCGGCATCCGACGAAGCAGCGCCGACTTCCGATACTTGTGCTGGCACGGGCTGCTGGTGAGGCCCAGTGGCAGAGGGAGGCAATTGCGAGGCGTCTGTAGCGTGATCTCGATCATCGAGCCGTTCGCGCTTCAGCGGAGGTGCGCAGGACGCATCACGCTTTTCTTCATGCGAAACTTCCATTGACGGTGCGTTGGGGTGCATGCTGGGCAGCACGGGCCCAAAGTCTTCCTCGTCATCGCTGTCGCTGTTGCTGTTGTGTGGCGAGGCCATGGTGAAGCGTCTCGGATAATCTCGTTCGCTCTCGGGGGAGTTTGCGATCTCCCGGAATCTGTGAGCGTGAGTGCTCGTTCCTCCGCTATCTGTATGTGCGTGCGTAGGTGTACCAGACAACAAGTAATACTCAAAGAAAAAAAATATTGGAGTTATTGATCGCGAGGGCGAAGTTCCTCTTGGAAAATCTCAATTCTTAATATTTAGTCGGTGCGAGGGCTGTTAGTTTTATGGAAAGCGTTGAAAGGCTACCTCCTAGATGGATAACAAGGGATAAGGGAAGGGCGAGGCATCATAATACACGTGAGTGTAGCATCAAGGAATTAGAATGTTCGCAGCCGACGGCGAAAGAGGGACACAGGAAAGCGAGAGAGTAAAGTGAGTTTCTTTTTTATTTTCTTTACCACAGGGAAAGGTGCGCCACTGCCTCTACCGTTAGGCACATTGTCAATCTAGTAATGCATATTACACGGCACCGAGGCAAGCGGAGCTCCTCCGAGCGACGAACCCTTACTTGCGCTAGACCAAAAAAAAAAAAAAAAAGATGGCGTGAAGGCCGGTGGGCTGAAAAGAACCGACTTCATCTCATTGGCACATTGCAGCAGTTTTGATTGTTCAGATGGTGAAGAAGGTAGTCAGTACTGAAGACACGGTGAGGAGACGAAATACACTCACACATACACACAAACACAAGGATTGATGCAAGACATCCAAAAGACAACAACAAGGGAAAGATAATGAGAAGAAAAAACATTGGGGATATGTCATCTGCGGGATGCCACAGCAAGATGCGTAGCACACAACCGACAAGTCTCTCTTCTCGCAACGATGTGGCGAACGAAGCCGCTAAAAATACAGCAATAAAAAGAAAGCCACGAGAAAGAGGCAACGCAAAAAGAGAAAGAGGCAGCACAACCACCACACACCCACCAACACATTCTAGGCGACATCAACGTGCTAAAGAAGATAAAACTTCAGTTGCAGAAGGAAGAGGGAGAAGGGAAGCGAGCCTCCAGAATAAAAATAAATAAAATGGACAGCGGCAAAACCCATTTTACCCAAGAATACCTCGATCTCAGTCAAGCCATTCTTCATTGCAGCTGCGACACTTCAACGGGCTGGACAAACCACGTCGTGTAGTGCGCGAGCTTCTTCAACTTCATCTTCTCCAAACTAGGCACGAAACGCTGGAGAAGAAGCCGATCCAGATGACTCCGCGGCGTCCAGTTAGGTGCCTCTTGCAACACCTGCAGCTTCTTCACTGCCGTGCCAGAGAGCAGCTGATTCACGCTGTAGACGATTTCGACGTTCGGCACGTCATCGCTGCCGCCGCTGGAGGCGCCGCCCCGCACCCGCATCTCCGTCCCGCTGCTGCCGTCTTGAATGCGTGCATTCTTTTCAGCGGCTTTATTCGCCCGCTCCTCCCGCTTGCGAGACCGTCCCGTCGACCCCGCCGCCGCCGCCGCCGACGTGGGCGAGCTTGTTGATGCCCCACCGAGCCAACGTGCTTTTGCCGCCGACCGAGTGCGCTTCTTCGAGGAGCCCGACTTGGCGCTGCTCACGGTGCTGCCGAAGCGGTTCTCATCATCGTCGTCGTCGTCGCTGCCTTCGCTGGGATAGGCGTTTTCCTCCTCTCCAAAGGAGACGCCAGGCGGAGGCTGCTCAAAGACAAGCTCTAACCGCGCAAACGACGTGTCTGCTGCGGGCACGACAGCGCCGGGCATCAGCTCTTCGACGCTGGAGACCCCGACAGCATTTTCAGGGGCCACCGAGCACATCAGCTCTGAAACCTCACCGATATCCCAGACGCACTTGCGCGGCTGATGCAGCAGCTGAGTGACGGTGCCCACGCCGCCCGTGGCGCTGCGCTGAATGCGACAGTGCTTACTAGGCAGACGCACCACCACGCGCGCACCAAACACGGGCCGAATAAATTCCAACTCCATCGTGAGGCGCTGACAGTAGGCCGTCTCGCCGTCTGACTCTAAAAAGCAGTTGCGAACGTAGATGTTACCCAGGCCGTTGTCTCCGTCTGCCAAAGGTGAGGCAGGCGCCGGCGACGAGAGAGAGGCGCTGTTTGCTCTCTCTAAAATGGCGCTCGCAGAAGCGCTGCCTCCCTCTTCCCCCGCGGCGTTCCCGGCCGTGCAGGTGTACCGACACAACAGGCCCTCGCTAATGCAGGCAGGCGTAAAGGTGAGCATGCCGCATGTCTCCGCCTCGTACGCGTCCACGATGGGGTCCACGGCGGTGACAAACAGCGCCGGCCCGTGCTTGCGACTCCCCGTGACACTCGCGTTGCTGACGGAGTCGTCATCGCGGAAGTTGCTGTTTGCTTGCAGCGACACAACTCGATGCCGGGCACTACGCGGAGTCATGGTTGGCGAGGAGGACTTGCCGCTGTCGGGGAATGCCGTCCGCACATGTCCCGCCAGCTTCAAGAGGAAGCGATAGCTGCTCATCACACACGTTTCCATCTCCACCTTGCCTTCGATGGTCAAGGCGAGGGAGGGGTCGCTTTGTGGACGACGACGCCGCACCGCCGTCTCGGGTAGATGCACCACTTCGGTTATATAGATGGTGATGTCATTCTTGTAGTACAGCTGGAGGCCGCGGTAGGCGAGGAGGCACGCCGCAGCCACACCCGTGGCCTTCGCTAGGAAAGAGAGAGGACGCTGCATAACAGAAAGAGCGGTCCCCGGAGGATGGACGCGGGGCTCGAGAGAACAAGAAAGAAGACTAAGCACTAAGGTGAAGAAAAATAAAAAATAAATCAGTGACAAGGCCGGTGGAAATTAAAACGTGAGAATTGAATAGCCTTCTAGGGAAAATGTCAGAAACAACAACACTTAGGAGAGGGCTTAGTGGTTGTTCGTGGAAGGAGGCTCGCGGGGAGCTTCAGAGAAGCAAAGCCTAGTACGACTGATGGCGTCCTTGTACACGCCTACAACATAGAGCAATAGCGGCCAATACCAAATACAAATCCAAAAGATACGAAGAACAGCTTAAGAGAATTGAGTTAGAGAGCAGAGGAAGGGAGGTGCACGTCAGCGCAAGGCACAAGCGGCTGACTCTTGTATTTCTCAAAAAGAAAAAAAGAACAGCAAGAAGAGTAGCTCGCGGATTGTTGACCTTCCCGCACGACGACAAAACACAACAACCGGAATAGGCAGCTTATGAGTAGGGGAGAGAATGGAGAGGAGAGATAAAGTCAAGATGTTTTCAAGAGCACTGAAGAACCAAGGACAGAAGAACAAAGTCTTCTCCCTTGCTCCATAGAAACTGAAGGCGACAGTGGGGACAGTGTGGGACATGAGCTGCGATAGAAAGAGACGCTGACGAATTGAGAAGCGCATATTCATCAGGGTCGTGCAGTGCGGAGACGGATAGTTAACAGAGCAGTTTGATTTGAGTTGACGCAGTACGTCCCTCATCACTTTCATCAAGAAACGCATTCCAATATATGCACCTCAACAGCTTACAAGAAACAAAAAGATAAAATAAAGATAAAATGGGCTGTAGTACCAATTCAAGATCTCCGCCTTTGAAAGAACTCAGAGTTCGGTATAACACACCTTGCGAAAGAAAAAAAAACAAATTTGCCTTTTTCGGTTGCTGGCGGTAAACACAGAAAACAAAAGCGCTGGAGCGCAGGGTAGCGTGGCTTTACAACACTTGCGACGTGAAACAACAGGCAAAAGCAAAAGAACTCTGCTCTCAAAGAAACAGCAACAACAACAAAAAAGGAAAAACCGTATGTGATTACTGCACGACAACTTGACATATACGGCTGCTGCACTTCTGAACCCACACACACAGACACACACACACACAGACAAGTGAGCACGCACACATGCACAACACTCCACCACTCTACCGGTGCGTGCTCCCCATTTCAGTAGTCGGGGATGCTTCACTGCCACCACTGCCGCGCAGGCTACCTTCGCTTCGTAAAACATGTGAAGCGTGAACACCGCTGGTACGACCCGCCTGTGCGTCCTCGTCGTTCGACAAGCCGGAGAGCCGCCGGACTCCCTTCAGCAGTGTCGTTCCCGCGCTGTGCAGCCCACTCCGCAGCCGCGACTCGATGCTAGCGCCGCCGTCCTGACTTGAGGCCGATGCGGCTCCACTGGATTCGGGAATCGTGGCGGGCAACATCGCTGGAATGGGGCCGGCGGTGGTTGAGGATGCGACGGGGGCCAGAGAGACCTGAAAGCGTGGCCGTGCGCGTGGCGACGCGACACCGCCGCTCTTCCCGCCACAATTGGCTTTAGAAAGGCGCTTCCCCGCATTCGCTTCCTCCTCGGATAAGAACGAGAAGCCACTGTGGTGATCGGGGTTGCCGTCCAGCATGAAGTAAGGGAATGCGGGCACCTGCTCCTGCGTCAGAGCCCAGGTGAGGGCAAATACCTCACCCAGCACCAGAAAAGGAAGCCCGCTGACACTGCTGGTGCTACGTACCACGCAGTCGTGCTGCAGGTCGTCGCTGCGCAGGGAGTGCAGGCGAGCAAGAATGAGCTGCCCCACAGCCTCCGCAGCTTCTTTTGTAGCACTCGCAGCGCTTACCTCATAGTAGCTCGCATTTTTCTGCTTCTGATGCTGCTGCTTTGAGGGAGATGCAGCGTCCATCGCCGCAGCACAGTTGCTGTCGTTTAACAGCAAACGCACTGGTTGATTCTGCTGCTCGTGCTGTGTGGCACTATCCGCTTCGCGACGGAGAAGACGGTTAAGTTTTTCATTGTACTCTGCGGAAAGTCCAGACAAATACAGCGGCAGGGCCCACGGCATGTACGAGGATGGACGATCCGGCGCAGATGCTTTGGTCTTCGCGGAGGACGCTGGTGTTGGTGGTGCTGCCGTCTCTCTCGACGGCCACTGCTCGCGCACTCGCACCTCCCCTTCTACAGGACCAGCTGGCACACGCAGCAGCGGAAAGACGTCGGCACAAAACGGGTGTGTGCACAGGACGTAGCCGCAACTCGCCACAAAAACATCGGCGGCCGTCACCGCCTTCGCATCCGGGGCATAGGCGTGCTTCAGGGCGTCGACTACGGCGGTGGAGGCCAGGAGGGGCGAGAGCACTGATAGCGCCTGCCCTACGCGGCGGTTCACCACGCGCTCCATCGTCCACGACTCATAGCGGTGCAGGTGGGCGGCAACGGCCCGTAGCAGATCACGCCGACCCGCCGCGACCGCCGGCGTCTGCACTGCGCACGATGGCGGTGATCGTGTTGCTTGATGAACCAGCAAAGCCAAAATGGGCGTGCGAACGTGGCGCGTGATGTGCTGCAATTCGTCAATCCAACTACACCGCTGCAGTAGAGCATGCGTCGATGAAGAGGAGGCGGAGGAGGGCGGTGTGTCAGCCGGCACGCCCATCCAGTGCGGATACGCTGAAAGGAAGGTGTCAGCGAAGAGCACAAAGGCGGCCTCGGGTGTGGTGACCGACGTCGTGGCGTAGGCTGAACCGGCGACCGTGAGCCCAGCTGCGCCGGTCGGGTACAACAGAGAGGCCGAGAAGGGGTAACACGCGTCTGCCATGGTGTAGGGTAGATACGCATCTGAGGTTTTGGTCGCTGCTGTGGCGGTAATGGGAGCCGCGTGTGGTCTGCTCAGCGCCTTGGAGAGGGGCTCAATGACAAACTCGCAGGGGATGCGGTACGCTCGACAGATCCACAGCAGCGCCAAAGCAGCCGGATCACCCTGCAACGCGCGGACTTGAAAAACAGGTGCTGTGGCGGCAGCTAAGGACGCAGCAGCTGAATGAACGCCTGAGTGGCGCGTAGGAGCGCCATGACTCCGTGCACGCTGCGCCAGCCCATGTGCAGTGCTGAGAGCCGCCTCCACAGGTGGCAGCAGAGCTGGGTGGGGGTACTTCTTGATGACGCCCAGAAACTCAGCGCAAAAGCATTCTGCCGCCACGTCGGGTGACATGTATCCGCGCAGAGCGACCCACGCGCTGTAGCGTGCACGACCAGCAATGTCGAACCAACGTGGCGGCGACGGCGCCGGCTGCGGCGACTGTGACTGCGATGTGGAGGAGGCCGAGGATGTAAGCGGAGCATTACGCCCTTTATTGGAGCTCTGTACACTTGACCCATTCGAGACAACGACGTCTGCTGCTGCGACGACCGTGCTGTGTTCTTTTGCATTCTTCTCCGTTGCGCTGACGCCAGGTACCTTTGCGTTGTTGTGTGGTGCATCGCCGTAGAGTGCCTGCAAGCGCAGCGACTCGAGGCGGCGCCTCTCTGCGAGCTGCATCCTGCTCCACACGTGCTTGCGAAAGCGTGCGGAGTGCATCATGTCCGCGAACGTGGCAACAAGATAATCTCCCGCCAAGGGGAGAGGGTGAGACTCGTGAGACATGCTGCTTTGGTTGTGTTTTTTATTTTGAATTCAAACGTTGTATTTTTTTTTTCCTTTTTGAGGGCTAAGACAGCAGAAAGTGAAGGAGGCAATATATGTGTATTTCTTTTTTTTACCAAGAGCAAGATGCAGAGAAGAGAAATGATGCTGAACAATTTGATTTCTATGAGATATATATATATATAAAAAGATTATCCGTTTCACCAGTGAGATTTAGTGTGTCGATTTAAGCGAAGCTAGCGCGAAGAGTGCCTAATGAGAGGGTCCACGAAGAAGCAAATTGGCGGCTTTGATGAATGCCTTTCTTCCCGCTAAGTTCTGTACGAATTCCAGCAGTACCTAAAAAAAAAAAAAAACGAACAAACAAGCAAACAAACAAAAAATTGACTGTGACGGCAGCGGCAATGGAAAGATGCTGTGGCTTTATATGACGGCAATTTGGAAGGATGGGAGCGACAAGAAGCTACAGCTACTTGAGAGACCAAGGATGTGCTCTATTAGCAGAGGTGAGAGAAGAGGGCAAGGAAGGGGAAAACAATAATAATTAGAATACGGACATATGCGCTGACTGGCAGGAGAGAGACCAGTGCCGCGAGGAAACTCTCTCTCTCTCTCTCTCTCACAATACTGCGAAAGGAGAACCAGAAATTCTTCTGCAGAGTACACGTGTGCTATGTCACATGCGCTTAAGCAATGGTGGCAAGACTGTCTAGAAACGGAAAAAAAAAGATGCGCATAGTCTGTTCCCTGAGATGCAGTCCAAACGTTTGTCAACGAGAGCGGCAATGACTCTCAAACACGCAGTAGGTGAAAAAACACTTTTGTATTTTATATTTTTTTTTTATCGCGCAAACGAGAAATCGATAATAGTGCTGGGCAACGGTAAGGGGCCAAAACAAAACAATCACGAAGAAGAAATACGTTCAAGTACATCATTCAAAGAAAAGGCGTATGCAATCCGGCGACGATAAACAACAACAGCTCTAGAAAAAATAACATAAAAGAGAGAATGGTCTATGAAGAGAAGTGGTCCTGAGAAGAAAAAATGTGAAACAAACGAAAGTGGACGCGTGACAAGGCAGCAAAGCATTTTGAAGCAGAAATAGAAAGCAAGCACAAAAAAATAAAATAAAAGAAAGAAGGAAAGAGATGGAAAAACAAAGTAAGCCTCTGCATAGTTTACCAACACAAAGATGAAAAGAAAAAAAGCTCGCGGGGTCAAATCACAGCGACTTCGAGTACAAAGAAAAATTGAGTCAGCCGAGACACTTGCGCATTAGGCGTCAACACTTCCACCAAGAAGGTAAACGCCGCCATCTTCAGAGCCGAAGCAAACATAAAATCCTCCGTTTGCATCGACCCACGTAGCCACCGCGTTGACCACATCGAGCCGAAGCTGATTTTGGTGGTGCGCCGGAGGAAACTTCAGGGTGGACCGGCTCGCCGCTGCACGCTGCTGCGCGCGGAGAAGTTTAGCATTGGGCACCAGCGATCCGTCCAGCATGGCCTGCGTGCGCATCCGCGAAAGCAACGATACAAGAGGCGACGGTGACGACGACCGTGGCGGTGGTGGTGAGGATGCGTGCCCGTCATCGAGCCTTGCTGGTGACTTGGGTGGTGCGGCTCGCTTCGCGTCCAGCTCGTGCAGCGTCCACATGAAGTCCTCTCTTTGCTGCAAAACGTGAGCGAAAGGTACGCAGCTGTGCGCGGCATCCACCGCCGTAGCAGCCTCCTTGTTCTCCTCGCTGACGCCCGCCGCACTCGTGTGCGCATGCTGTGCAATCTCCTTGCCGGGGTCAGCGCCGATGAGCGTGTCGCTGCTGGAGAGTCGGCGAGACGCGCACCACACCCACGATTGCACAGGGACAGGGCAAGCGGAGGTGGACGCCGTGCGGTTTGCCGTTGCGTGTTGTGCCCACTGGACCAAGGCAACAATTGCGGATTGCGGCGCCAGAGCACTGGCCGCTGCCGTAGACGATGTGAAGAGCGCGACGTAGGCCTGCCAAAGTACGTCCACATCGTAGTGACGCAAGACACGTTCGAGGAGACGCCGCCGCTGCCGCTGCCATAACAATCCGCGAGACGACGAGGTGGCATGCAGGCGTCCGCTACCTTGACCGGCTTTCCCGACCCCCGACGGCGCGGCAGCGGCCAATGATGTTCCACACAGCAGAGACTGATAGACAGAGAAGAGAGCGGACGCACGAGGGGCGACACCAGCGCCGTTGCCGTCCGGTATTTGCCCATTGCCTACAGCGGTACCCTCGCCTGCGTGTGACAGCGCCGTCTTGCCATTCCATGCATCGTTCTGCTGTGGTAGGTGCCGCCCTCGCACCTCGCTTTCCACTGCTGCCTCCTCCTCCTCCTCTGCTCCCCAATCAGACTCAGTGCGACTGCACTCACCGTAGATCCTGTCCCCTCCAGCCGCATTTGGTAATGACGGCAACGCCGGGATTGACGAAAGTGGCCTCTGGTTGATGCTGTGACGCTGATGGTAGCCAGCGAGGATTCCGCGAAGGCCCCACGCCACGCCGGCAGCGCCGGTCATCGCACGGTCACACAGTGCGCGGGGGATGGGTTCTCCTTCGACTGCCAGCGCGTACGACAGTGCGCGATTTGCACTGCTTAGTTGTGCAGTGCTATCTTTGCGGTTGGTGGTATCGCTTCTCCGATCCCCACCAGACGGAGGAGGCACGGGGGCTAAGTGTGAATCTCCGACCACTGTCACAGGAGACCCGACAGCAGAAGCAACGCCATGTCCCACCGGCCCATCCGTACTCGACGATGAGGTAACGGAGGAGGATCGGTCCGTGATGCCGTCAAAGCCGGTGCCACGCCCCCACGTGGACACCGAGGCCAACACGTCAGCAGGCTTTCGTATAGAAGGGGGAAGTATCGAAGAGGAAGCGGAGGGGGGCAACAAAGGGGCTGTGGCACGAGCGATGGTTGAGCTTGCCGAGTCCGGCAGCGCTTCTGTGGTCTGCAACGGCGGCATGCCAGCGTCTGCGACGGTGGTGGTGGTGGTGGCCGTGGCGCTTCCCTCGATCGCAACCGTGGAACGGAACGCCTCGCACGCGGCCACAGCGGACAGTCCGCACTGGTGCTCAACGTCTTGCGTACACGCCAGACGACGGCCGGTCATGGCGTCAAACACATACACCGAGTTTGCCAGTCCGCCCACCGTCACCGCTACAATTTCTGTTGGCTCAGCAGCACCGTCCTCTTCCTCGTCTCCGTTCGAGATCATGTCTTTTGAGCGTTGGAGGACAGGAGCTGCAGAGGCCACAACAGGCACAATGGTGATGGAGCATTGCAGGTGGTAGATGGGCATCTTCGTGTCCATTTCGTGCTGCTGCGAGGCGAACATGTTCCGCCCGCGCAGCCCCGACGGGTCCACCGGGCAGACAGGAATGACCCGCAGCACAGCACCGGCGTAAAGGTCAAACACAACACAGGCGTAGAAGCCTTTGACGTTCCGCAGAGGCTCGCGCGGGTTCTCCAGCTTGCGGAAAGGTCCAACAGAGGCCATGATACATAGGTAGCGTCCGTTGCGCGCGGTGGCGGCGAGGCCGCGCTGTGTCGCTGGTGCGCCACGGCGCCACACATCTCGCGCGCGGAGGTAGCCGCGGCAGGCGAGGAGTTGCGTCGCGGACCACAGCATCACCTTCGCGGCGTGCCCATAAGCAGCGGTTGATGTTGAAGTCAGATCTGCGTGAAAGGAGGTCGCGAGCACCTTCGACTCCCACCGCCCCCACGCCTCCTGAGAGACGCCGTCCATGTGGCGGAGGGTGCCTAGCCGCTTCTTCCACAGAGCAACGCGTGCCAGCGCCGCTGCAGACCATCGCGTGGGCGGTGAAGATGCAGGACGATTGCTGTTGTCGTTGTCTGCGATGCATGCCGTAGCGTTCGTGTCCCTGCCGTGCGACTCGTGCGCATCGCCAACTGACTCTCCTCGGCTTTCAACGTCGTCGGCGTCGTGCCGCTGCAGTCGTCGCTCTGGCGTCCACCGCGGCTCCCCGGAGAGCGCGAAGGACAGCAAATGGTGAGTGGGACCGCCAGGGCCCATCTCCTCATTCTTCTGTCGATCTGCGAGATCCCCTGCGGCGCACAGGGCCCGTGCGACGCTCTTGTACACTAAACAGGCCCCGCTGGGGTAGTAGGCACGGCGCAGTGGGCCTCGGGCTGGGGTAGGATTTGAAGGACTCTCGCGCACCGCCACTGGTGCGTCCCTCGCTGCGGCTACGGCGGTTGCTGAGGCAACATCATTCACCGCGAAGAACGTGTGGAAAAGCTGTGACGGACGGACACCGTCGTCGCCGTGAGGGGCGCTGTTTGTGTAGTCGTACTCCCATGCATCCTCTTCTCCCCCAACTTCCTCCTCCTCTGCATCGGTGAAATCGCTGGGGTGCCGCGAAGCATCAGTTCCTTCACTGCGAGGCAGATGCGCTCTGGTTCGGCCTCTGCTGTCCGCGTCTTCCTCTTCTTCGGGCTCGAGGTGGCTCTGTCGGCGGCTCGCTGTGCCGTTTCGCATGACGGATGCGTGGTGACCCTCATCTTCGCCCTCGTCGTCGTCGTCGTCGCGCTCGTAGTGGAGCTGGCCTTCGTCGGCGTAGGTCGGGGCGCTACTGCGCCGTAGCAGGTGCCGGATAAGACGACGGCCGAGCTGCGCGTCCCACGGTGTGTGCGCTGTCCACCGATGGGGCAGCAGCCACCGCAGACTGCGCGGCAGGCAACGAACGCCTCCGCGGCCCTCGTGCAGACAATGCGCGTCATTTTCAGCTTCTGCGTTTGCCCTTCCGTTGGACAGTGGCCCTCCGCGCCGCGGTTGCGCCGAATCATGGGGGGACGCGCGTCGACGGGCATCGCTGTCCTGCCCACTGCTGCCCTGAAAGAGCTGCATCCGTCGACGCTGCTTCTCTATCGGGTCAATCATTCGCTGAAACACTGGGGTCACGGGCCCGGTGTAATGGACCCCATGAAGCGTCTTGTGCACCTCAGCATCGAAGCCACCACCACCACGAACACGGCCGCCTTCCTCATCGACTAAGGTGCGGCGCCGCGATGATGGCTCCGAATGGCTTTGTTGCCCGGCGTCGTGGGGGCCTGTGGCTGCGGAACTGTAGGGCTGCGTTGAGGCACCAGTGCGGTAGTAGCGCGGGTGCCCGTCTTCTGTTACCTGCAGCATCAACGGATGGGCGTCGTACTCACACACGTCGCGACTGTTTGCCCATATAGAGGCACCGCTAGCCTCACCCACGTCGCGCTCATCCCAGGCATCATACATGAGAAGATCGCCGGCGTCGCTGACCACATAAAACGCGGCCATCATAGGAGACACAATGATGTCCTGCACTGGCTCCGTAAGGATGCACTGCAGCACGATGCCAGACGACGGCATCCACCGCACGATCTTATCGTCCAGCCCAATCGAGAGGCAGTGGTACTCGCTGAGAAGAACAGCCGCTGCAACGCGCCAGGTCGACGGCAGCTGCGTGCGCGTCTGCCGGCGCTGTGCTGCGTCGCTAGCCTCCACAGAGCGCACCACCACGGCTGCTGCGGCCGTCGTCGTGTTTAGCGGCTCCGCTGCGGCGTTGGCCCACCGGCTGCGTCGACCTCCGCCCCACCACCGCGGGTCCACCCACCGCGCCGATAAGCACGATGCATTGTGCGGCCGGAAGCACTCGTACAGGCGCTCCGGGAGAGGCTGGAGGAGGCTCTGCACATGTTCAGCAAAGGTGGACGGCGGGCGGGCACTCTGCGAGCGGGAGCGGGACTGCGAATGTCTGCCGCTGCGGTCTCGGTGTGTCTGCATTATCTCGTCATCTGACATATCGTCGACGTCTTCGTCTCTGTGCAGGGAGAAGACGCAGACCTCGCCGGAGTTGTCCTTCTGCGTCCGTGCCAGTGCACACCGCGTGCTCTGCTTCTCTTCAACGGCGAGGAACTGAACCGACGCCAGGACGAAGCGGTGACACGGCGAGAACCGCACAAAGGAGCTGAGGGACTCGTACCACTGAAGACGCTTTGCGGGCACGTGAGGCAGCATGGTGTCGAGCAGCACTTCCTCTTCGTAGCGATGCACGGAGTCGTGGGCTTGGAGACGAAGCGCGGTCAGCCTGCCACGCGCCGTCAGCAGCGCCAGAAGGCGACCATCTGCGGTTACCTCGACGCACTCTACTTCCTCCTTCATGGCGTCCTCGGCGCGTTCGTAGTCCAGGTCTGCGGAGGATGCCTCTGAGCCGGTGCCTTCGTGTTCGTCGTCATCTTCCTCCTCCTCCTCCTCCTCTTCCTCTTCTTCTTCCCCCACCTCTTCGTCCACTTCCACAGCGCTTTGCGGCCATTCCTCATCCGTTTCCTCGCCTTCTGTGCCCTCAGGTCGACCTTCCATGTCCGGTTCGTAAATTGAAACCACAGCCTCCTCATCGGAGCTCTCTTCTTCGCCCCGGACAGCATCCGGATTTCCAGTGTTGCTGCTGCTGTTGCTGCTCCGGCTGCTGCTCGGCTGTTCTTCGTTTTCCAATGACGGCACCGGCGAGGAGGGGCCCGAGGACAGCTGGGTACTGGGCCGCTGAAGCGACTCCGCTGTCTCTCCCACCGCGGATTCCGGCGACCACGTCGCGCTTTCCGGGCTGGCCTCAGCGCTGGTGGACGATGTCGAGTTGTGCGCGCTGCGAGCTGCCGCACTGTCCTGATCCGCGCTAACAGCTCGTTCGCAAGACGCGTCACTCTCGATGACCGTCGCCGTGGACGCCGAGGCGTGGCCCAACGCGTGAAACATTTCCACTGCAATGCGCGACAGTGGAGAAGAGTTGCGTGCCGCGATGGAGAGCAGGGACGGGCCGCCACCACTGCTGCCACGGCGTTGTCTGCTGAAGTTGGCTGGGGGGTCTGACGAGTGTATTTGGTTTGGCGGCGATGAAGGGGGCGACGCAGGCGGCCGTGCTGCAGGTGACAGTGGCGCTCGCGGTTGCTGATGCATCTCTGACCGCGGCTCCGCTCCTCGGTTTCCTGCAGCGCTGCGCATCTGTGCAGACAGAGCAGTGGTAGCCGTTTCCTTCCTTTCCGACCCATTCCGTGCTACGAGTCGCCGCTGCGTTTGTCGGAGCACATGCTCGTCTTGCAAGGTGAGGAGCTGCATCGCGCGCGGCATCACCTCAATAAGGGAGCGAGTGGCGTCTCCACAGAGGTCTGCACCAGGACGCGGTACGTATTCGCTGCCACTCGCTGCCACTGCGCAGCGTGGCTGCACCCGCACCAGCTCCTGACCGTTGCGCACGGCGTGCATCAGGTTCAGACGTGTGCGGTTGTAACGCGAGCACGGCTGCTCGACCGGTTGCGCGTTCGCCGGTGCCTGCCAACGCCCTGTCGCGACGGTGGTGAGAAGATGGGCAAAGTGCGGTTGCCACCGCAACACGCGAGTTGCGGCATGCACCGTCGCAGTCCGCGCGTCTTTTGTCAATGCGCTGCTTTCGGACACAGCGCCGTCCCTCCTGGGAACTGTCGCAAACCCAAGCGAAGGCGACAGGGTTGACGACGCCGCCGCCGCTGCCGCTGGGGGAGGCAGTTTCGGCAAGGGCAACACCCATACAGGTGAGTTCACTGAGGAGGCTTCACTCCGCACGGCTGGGCTGCTCACGCTGACGTTGGGGCTGTGGATCATCTCCGCACTACTTGGGGTGGCAGAGGTGGCGGTAGAGAGCGACTTCGGCAAAGGTCCGAGGGAGGCAGCGGTGGCGCGTCCAAGAAGAAAGCTGTCCAGCCACGCCGCGCGTTCGTCTTCTTCCTTTTCCAACGCTTTCAGCAGCGCGACGGCAAGGGTGAGCTGGCATTGTTGCTGTTGCTGGTGCTGCTGTGAGGTTGGTCGATCAACAAGGTTCCCCAGTGTGGTTGGAGACAGAAGCAGCTGCTTCGCGTGCGCTTCGAGGAGAGCAAGAAACGAAAAGACATCCTGGATGACGGTGGTCGCTGCGGTCGGCGCCGGCACGGGGTCTGGTGGGAGGCTACTACGGAGACGAAGGGAGATTTGCTGAAGCAGCTGCGCCTGCACCACACACCGCCACGTCCACCAACGGCGCAGCACACCTGCCACCGCATTCTCAGCTCCTCCGTCAATCTTCCTCTTTGTCGCCTCATTGGTGAGGTCATTTTTTTCTTCAAGTAGTGTGTTCCGATTGGTTGCAGCAGGGGTTGAGCTCTTCCTGACAGCGGCAGGTGAAGCAGCAGCAGAGGCCGAAACAGCATCGACCACTGTGCAAGCGATAGAGTGCTCGCCGTTGTATGTCAACACCCCGGCCAGTGAGAGAACGAGTTTGACGCGTTGGATTGTCATGGCAAGACGCACCGAGTTGGGCGTACGCGCAGTAAAGTGACGAGAGGGGCCACTACTTGTCGTCGCGGGTGTGGCGCTGTTTGTCGTTGTTTTTATGGTTGCTGCCGCGCTGGCGGTCTCCGCTGCGAGGCACTGCTGGAACGTCGGCGCTTGGACAGCAATACCTTTTCGATCCCTAGTGGGAACGTAGGGTGTTGGCAAGCCAAGGACGGCGTTCTGTAGTTGCAGGGGACGCTGCGGAACAGAAGCACTTGTACCATTGCTGTTTGTGCTATTCCCGTCGCCATGTCCTGAAGTATCCTCCAAACATCGCCGCTTGCGCTCTTGCTGTTGCGGTGGCCGTTGCAGGTCACCATTGCCTGTACTCTGTGGTGGAGGCTCAAAGTTCACCTGCCGCCGTAAGACCCACGCCATCACGCACTCCGCATTGCGAAGCCATTCCAGTGATTTGACGTGGAGACGAGCCACCATGAGGGACGATAGAGGCGCTGACATCGTTGCTGTGCCAACGCGGCTGCTGGTGGTGGTGAGTGCGACGGCCGTTGGTCCAGTGAGAGTGAGGAGCTCTTGCAGCGCAGCGACAAGCTGTGCCGCGTGGCCGACAAGGTCTGTCTGCGCAGTGCTGAGCTCTGTCAAAGACAACGCCGTCGTTGCTGGTGACGATGAAGCGGAGGAAGGAGCGTGGAGCAGCAGGTAGTCTTGCGTAAAAACGCCCTCTGCGATAAGCAGCTCGCAGCAGGCCGCCCGTGTGATGAGGGCGGCTACACGAAAGTCACGTGTGCTCGCTGCAGCCCTGGAGGGATGCACCACCGCAACTTCTCGCTGCCACAGGGTGTGCAGTGCTGCTTCCACAGCCGCCACCGTCCTGCAGGTGGGTGCTGCGGCGGGCGGTGCCAGCGTGTGGTCTTTGCGGAAAGCCCCCTTCAGAGGCTCCAGCGCGAAGTCCGCGAGTGCCGCTGCTGCAGCTGCACAAGAGGCGTCGCCGTTCAGAAGGTCATTGAACAGCTCCTCGCTTGCAGAGTCGTGGGCTTGCGTGTGCACCGTGCCAGAGCTTGGCGTGGCTTTCCGCGCAACCACCGGCGGGGGCTGCGGAGACACTGATGATGGGGGTGCCAAAGGATCGTTAGGGTCATCGAGCTTCTTCAAGGGTGGCTCGACGGAGTGGCGGCTCGACACAACGCCCTGCCCTCCTATGTCTTTTGCATCCGCGGTGTCTGACAGGCCCGCTGGATTGCTGGGAGTGTGATCGCAGTGCGTTGTTTTCGTAGACGGTGCACCCGTCGCCATTGCCGTTGCTGTTGCCGTGACTTGCTGCCGTTGCAGCTCCTCGCACAGAGCTTGTGCGGTCGCGGAGAGGCCAAGGTCCTGCAGAAGAGTATAGAGAACTGAGGACGATGTACCGGCGGGGGCAGCGCTACCAAGGCTGCCGTTTTCTGTATTGGCCGAGCCCGTGTTCCCTGCCCCCTCTCGCTGCATCTGTGGCGGGGAAGATACGTCGTTAAGGTGGCTCATAGAGGACACAGAAAACAAAAGTTTTTTTTTCCAATGAAACTCGAAAGGAAAGAAGCGAAAAGAGTTGATGAGGCTTGGATGCGAAAGGAGCAACGCTGTGAGACGTTAAATAGAGAAACAAAGAGAAAAACAGCAACAACAACAGAGCAGCAAGTCCCCCCAAAAAGATAGAAAACAGAAAACGAAATAGTATTTAATTGTTCAATCGAGAAAAGCTGTCGGGAAGCAGAGCAGAGCAGAGCAGTGTAAGAAGGAGGTGACACTCGTGATATGCAAAATCCCACTATCACAAACAGTCACTCACACACACATGCTCACAGAGGCGGAAAGTGAAACAAGGGCTTGTTGCTATGCAAAAGGTCAGCGCCAAATTACAAACGATGTAGACATGAAGCGCAACGCAATGAGAAGCACAAGAGGAAGAGAGAGAGAGAGAGAGAATGATTCGTTGTGAAGACAGTCGCCAACGCAGCCAAGACTCTTAAGTGTGTGCAGAAGAAAAAAAAAAAGAGTTAAAAACAACCGATGTTCATCACACCAACTCGCCGAGGCATTAGGCGCAGTACGGACAGTGAGTGAATTGCCATCGTCACAAATGATGTATTGTAACGAGCTTCGGCGCAAACACACACACAAATTGTAATGCCACCGATAAGTTGCCTTTTGCGACGGAGAGGAAAATACATAATTCACCCTTCAACAGATGGGTGAAGTGTTGACCACACGCAACAGCGAAGCGTTCTTTTAAAACCAATGTCAACGAATCCCGCTGCTCTCAAGGAATTTTTTTTTTTTTTGCTGCTTGACGATTGCGTGCGAAATATCTACCTCCAATACAGGAGGTTTCTAAAAGAAAATGAAGAAAAAAAGGGAAAGGTGAACCTACAGGAAAAAAAAAAGAAAGCTCTTCAGGCGATCATCGTCCGTGAAAGGAAGAAGAACAACAACCCACCGAAGATGAAACCACTTCTCGCTCTCTTCCTTTTTGCAGGGGTGCGCCTGAACGTCACGTGCTGTCTAAAGCGGCGTCAGAAACGCCTGGATCTGCTTCAGCACGCGCAGTGTGGCAAGAAACTCGTCCTTCTCCTGCTCATCATTCCACGATGCAATCACCATCGGCACGTAGGGCTGCTGCAGCGCAGGCGTCGGCGTGGGGGAGTGCGGCGGCGATGACGACGCAGTCGAAGAGGCGAGGGTCAAGCCGGTTCCCGCGCCGGTGTTGCCCTGTCGTACACGCGTCACCGAGAAGCCACGACCCGGCGTTGGGTGCCCAGCAGAGGACGATGCAGCCGCATGCCCCAACGGCCCCGCTGCCTCGGCAAGAGAGTTGGCACTGACGCCGGTGCCACCAGCCCCGTCGAGGGACGTCACCGCTGTCGGCAGCACAGCCCACACAGGGCCCTGGATCTGCTCCTCTCCGACATCGGCCAAGTACGCGCTCACCAGCGTCGCCGCTGTGTCCCGGTCGTGCAGGTCGTGCAAGTGCAGATCCGCCGTACTGAGCACGAGAGAGGCGTAGATCGGGTCGTGCGGCGACAGCAGCAACTCGGCGTCCTCGAGCGTGCTGAGGTAGAGCTGGGCGACGTCGGCAAAGCCGGTGACAGTCGGGTAGCGAAAGCGGTGGTGATGCACCAACATCGGGCCCTCCGGCGCGGCAGCCGACTGCGATGGTTGCTGCGTCGGCAACGACGAGTACTGCATAAGTGGTGATGCGTTCATAGACATATTAGGATTGAAAGGTGTATGTGGTGCCATGATAGGGAATAGAGAGGCAGATGCCGCGGTTGGCATTCCCCCTGTGCCACCACTGAACGCAGGACCTGACATCACCGGGCTCTGCGCGGGGGCCGGCGGCTGCCGCGCTGCCCTTCTACGCGTCCTGCCATCTTCGCCGTACCACAGCGAGCCGTCGAACCGCCTATCCATGCTCTGCGCATCATCGCTGTCATCGTCATCGTCGTCGCTGTCATCGTCGTCGTTGCCAAATCGAGGACTGCCCACTCCTGCATGGACGGCTGCCTCGCGCTGCTGCCCGGTTGCCTTTCTGCGACTGCTGTTTGCGTTCATGCTGTTGGCGGAGTGCGGGGTGCGCAGTTGGTGGCCGGAGGACGTGCGTGAGGAGTGGCGTGGACGCTGCGACTTCCACTGCGCGGTGCTGTGCACATTGTCGACAGCTGAACCGTGATTGCTGCCCTCAGCTTCGTCGCTGCGCTGTTGTTGCTGCTGCTGCTGTCGTTGTTGGCGTAGTTTCGGTGAGTGGTGGGCGATGCCATCCGGGTCCGCTAACGAGGCACGACGCTGTCCAGAGGCGGTTGTGTCGAAATGCTCCTCTGTTGCCCCGCCGACCACCCACAACAGCGACTCCGCAATGTCCGCGTCGATACCGCGCAGCGTGGCGGCGACAAGCCTAGTGATGAGAAACGGCTTCGGCAGGGGGATCACTTTGCCCTCGTCACTCAATAAGGCCTTTGCGGCGCAGAGGGAGGCTATGTCGGTGGACGCTTCGCCTCTGCGGTCGGCTTCCTCATGCGCCAGCAGCTTCACCACGCCGGGCTGCCCCGGCTGAGTAGCGCGGGAGACGGAGACGACAAGACTGGAGCCGGGGAGGATGTAGCTGAAAAGATCTGGCTTCTCTTCTTCCTCCTCCTCTTCGTCATCGTGCGAGCGTTCCTCACCCTCGGTGACCGTTGCATTGCCATCACCACCACCGCGGAAGGAGGCCTCGCTTGGAAAGGGCGACACAGCCACAACACGCCCAAAGCGGTCGTCCGCAGGAGTCGCACCATCACCGCGTGCACTACTGCCCCTGCGCAGTGTCGCTACGGTGGATAACTCCGGCGTCCCAGGCTGCGGCGTTGGCCTCGGCGGCGTACGTCCATTTCCGTCGGTGCGCAGCGGCTTGTAGGTGGGCGTCGCCGTGGCGGACATCGCCGGCGCGACCTTCGTAGTCCGCTTGCTCCGTGCAGGCCTTGTTTCTTTGTCGCCGGACGGGCTTGCCGCGATCACGGCAACACCGCTCTGATTCAACAGAGTACGGAACTTATCCAGCAAGGTTAGGTCGGTGCAAAGGACACGGTAAAGGTCGCAACACCACTTACGGTAGAAAAGCCAGATGCGCGGCTCGGCCACGTACACGGCGGGCATCAGCCAGTCCAAAACCATCGACAGCACGCGGAAGAGGAGAAGTGCCAGCTCGCCGCGCACCTGCTCCTCCATGCTCACAACGGCATTGCGGGTAGCTAGTAGCTTCCCTCGCAGGTTCTGCAGCTCGGCTTTCATGATACTCGGTAGCGACACCCACGAGAGCGCGTTCGCGCACCCAAGCACCTCCTGCGTAGGGAACTGCATGGTGTGCAGCGAAGCGTGCATGGCGCCCGCGGCCGCAGCAGCACCTTGTCCGTCGCTTTTCTTTCCCACTTCACTTCTCGGGCCATTGGCGCGTTCCTCGTGCGCGTCGCGCAGAAACGAAAGTGCCGCCTCTGTCGGCGAGGTGCTGAGGTCGAAGGAGAAGTTCGGCATCTGCTGCTGTTGAGCAAAGGATGCATTGTCGTACTTGCTGCCGCCCAGCGCGTTGGACGGGTGCAATGGGGCGGGCCGAAGCACATGCGGGGTAAGACCAAAGCTTGCATTTGACGGCAGGCCACTGCGACCACCAAGACCACCGGCGCTGGCATTCCACCAGCCCGGAGAGCCACCACTGCCAGCGGCGGTGTTGGCCACGTAGCTGAGGCTGCCATTGGCAAGGCTCATGTTCAGCGTGCGCTCGTCCTCTGCGACGCTGTCCGCAGCACCTGCGCCGTCCCCGGCAAAGCTCATCCCTGCAGAAGGTGCGGCAGATCCGTTGGGCCACCCGAAGCCTGGCTGTGGCGAGGTGCTGCCGGCGGGGCTGCGGCCGCTTATCGAGGGACTTGCTTTCCCATCCGCCGCCGACGCTGGTGGCACGGCGGTATTGCGGCCATTCGTGCCGGTGTTGCTTGCTGCGTTGTGGCCCACGCTGTGTTGCAGTCGCCGGTAGTGTTCCATCGGCATCGCACACTGCACGTACACTGCGGTGACGAGGGCGTACATGACGACATCGACAGGACGCACTTCGGTGCGACTACCATCACCCAGCAAACCCAAATCCAAGGATTCCATCGGCGCCGTCCCCGTAGTTGGGGGAAGGGAAGTGGGCTGGGCAGGTTTGGTCCCTGTGCCACCACGAGGACCGGCAGGTTGCGGCGCCCGACGGTCGACGCCGTTGGTGTGGTAGTAGGCTGTCTCATTCAGCTCCTGCATGTCCGTGATGGAGGATCGGTGTGTCGCTGCGCGAGCCAGTCCATGCATCGCCCCGGCGCTCTCTGGGGCTACGCTTGCTGTCGTGGTTGACGCGATAATACTAGCAGTCCCCGCCTCGTTTTCCGAGGTGAACCCGCTCGTCGCGCACGCGTCGTTTGCGTTTGGGGTGCCAGCTTGCAGCTGCTGCAGCTGTGCTACAGCGCTCGCCAGCGCGCGTGCGTGCTGCGCCTGCGTTGATCGCGCGTACTCGGGGGCTGCCTGCAGTAGCTTTCCCATCGCCCCTGCGTAGTTTCGCAGCAGCGGGGAGAAGGTTGGCAGGAGCTGCAGAGCCTCGGCACTGGGTGGGTGCAGTGGCACAAAGAGATGAGGCTCATCCTCGTCATCTTCACTTTCGTCACCGCCGCTTTCCTTATCTCCGTCATCATCACCTCCATCCTGCGTGTTGCCTCCCATGTCACTTGTGTTCCGCCGGCTGCGGCTGATGCGGGCTGCGGCGGACGAGGGGTATTCCGCCAGCACCGCGGAATCTCGCGTGTCGTCCTCCTCGCCGTTGACGCTGTCACGCAGAGCAGCTGGGTCATAGAGGGACTCCGCGTTGCCCACTGCGTCGGCTACTTCTCCGCCCGCGTCGGCTTCGACGGCAGAGGCGCTATGTTTGCGACGCCGACGCTGTCGTGCCACGCCAATGCCGCCGCTGCTGCTGCAGGCGTCGCCACCACCACTACCGTTCTTTCCTTCTCGGGATGCTTGTGCGCTGGCTTTGCGATGACTGTCCCCGTACATCATTCCCTCGCTCAGCGTGACGAGGATGGCGGGGATGTGTGCCCAGAAGTCGCGGTGCAACCGGGCCTCCTCCGCCTTGGCGTAGTCGTCGAGATTGATCCACTGCCGTGGTCGCACCGCAGCGCTGTCAAGGTTCGATAAGTTGTTGATCCCCCCGCCTCCACCGGAGACACGCACGTTCACGACAGCGCTGCCACTGGGGAAGAAAGATGGGCCGTCGATGGTACAGGAAACCGGCCGGTTCCGTTCCTCTTCATCCGCAGCCCCTGCTGCGACTGCTGCGGCCGTTATGGAGGCAATGCTCATGTTGCTCACCGCAGGCACAGGCATCAGCTCCGAATACGACCCGGTGCGCTTTAGCGCCTCCATCAGCGGCAGGGCGCCACAATCCGGTGTAGGCAACGCCGTTGAAGGGGGCGACCGAGCGATGGTGTCCGAACTCAACCCACCAAGGCGACTGCTTCCGCTAATGGCGGGCCCGCCCGGCTTGGCAACAGCATTCCCACCTTTCCCAGTGTGTGTACTACCCGCTGCATGCGTCGTCGTCGTCGTAGTGGACTCGCAGCTGGCGTGCTTGTTGTTCATCTCACTCGCCTGCAGAGCTGCCAGTGCGGCGTTGCCATCGTTTAACAAAGTCAGCAGCACGGCAAGATCGGCGGTGGCGGTGCGGCCGTCGAGAAAGCCCCAGAACATACGGTCCCACACCCGCGCGGTGTCCACCGGGTCCAGGTTTGTGGAGGAGTACACGGAGGCGTAAGGGTCAGCGAAGGAGGCCATCGCGAGGGGACCGCCGCTGTCCATGGGGAGAAGGTTGAGCTGATGGACGGACGCTGCACTAAGCAGCCCGGCGTAGAAGCTGCTATTGTTGTTGGTGTTGGCCTTGCTACTGAGCTGTGAGGTAGAGAAGGCGTGGCGCGTTAGTGCAGCTTGGTACTGCTGCAGCGGCGGCACGGCAACGGCTGCCCCTCGATCCGAGTCTGACACTACGCCTTCGGCTTGCCCAGGCGAGGTCGACCGCTCTCCATCACCGCCACTATGCGGGGCGCGGCTCGCCTGCTGCGGCACCATCTCCGCCAGACTCGCAGGCGCGGTCCAGCTCGTCCCTGTCAAGGTCCGCTTCACGTTTTGGCGAAAGTGCGCCTGTAACGCGTGCTGCACCCCGGTGAAGATGGCGGGGGTGACGTGTGCACTGATGCTTCCAGCAGTCCCGTCATCAAGAGCAGCAGTCGCCATGCTATCCTGCACGTCCACCTCGTTGTCCTCGTTGGAGGCGGCGCCCAGCGTCACGTCACTCGTAAGACGCTCTCCTAGCTGGTCTGCCGTGGCACCGGCTCGGTGGCGACTGCGACTTGGCGCACGTGGGCCGCCCACCGTCGATGCTGCCAGTGCTGCAGACGTCGGCCCGGCGCTCGCCCCGTCGGCGACCAAATTCAGCGGTAGTGGTGGTGGACGCTGCAGGTGTCGCTGACGAAGCGCCGTCGTGGGCGGCGACACGGTAAACGCGTTTGTGTCGACCCCTGCAGAAGACTTTGCGTTGGTCGCCTTCTCCTCAGCGTCTCTCTTCCTTCGCTGCTGCTGCTGCTGCGATGATGGCGTTTGCACCGCCTGCGTTTCACCTGTTCGGTCGACCATATCATTCAAGTCCTCATCAAACGAAAAGTACTGCCGCCTGTGGGGGTCGCTGCTGGCGGTGCTATTCATTGTATTTGAAAAGGAATTAGGGTTCAACGCACGTGGAATCACATGAGCACTGCGAGAAGGTGTCGCTCGTCGCTGCTGCTGCTGCTGCTGCCTTAGCGAGAAATCACTTCCACGAACGTCCTGGCTAATTGCCATCGCGCTGTTGCGGTTGCTACTGCTGCTGCCGTTGTTCCCCGCCTCGCCACCCTCGTCCTCGTCGGCACCGGTGCCGATGTCCGGCGCCGTAGTCCCCGCAGCGTCCCCGGCATTGTCGTCTGCCTCGTCCACGGCCTCTTCATGACTGCCCGAGAGGCACTCCAGCGCGGCGCAGCGCTCCAGCAGCTCCTCCACAAAGGTCAGATTCTCCTCGAGCAGCTTCGCCTTGTGATGCACGGTCTGCAGCTGCTGCAGCTGCGTTGTGATGAGCTGCTGGGCGGTGCTCACGAAGAGGTGGCGTTCGTCGGAGTGCAGGATGGCGTCGAAGCGGACGAGGGTGAAGAAGAGCTCCATGATGTACGCTGCCGAGATGCCGCTCCCGCTGCGGGCGAGGGTGGAGAGCAGGGGGTAGAACTCGCTGCGGAGCTCTGCGGTGATGGCCGGGAGCAGCGCTGAGCCGGCCAGGCCGACGTTGCTGCTCGCGTTGCCGCTCCTTCCAGGCAGACCTGGCGAGGAGGCATGGGTGCCAAAGGAAAAGGGCGTTTCTGACATCGCAGCGTCAAGAAAAAAAACCACTTAAACAGAATATATATATAAATCAACAATAATAAAATTATACCCAGACGCACAAAACCGTGAAGGCTATAGAAGAAATAGTAGTGTGCGGCAATGAGGGCTGTGACACCGAAACTAGTAGAGTAAAAAAAATGAGGAGCACACACGATAGTAAAGCAGGTGATTCAGAAACAGCTAAACCAGCCTGCAATTATAAAGCCTAGGAAACAGGGGGAAAAAACCAATAATATATAAGCAGTCTAAATTTCAAGCGGAGGAAAGGAGCTACTACACATGGTAACATGCACGTGCGAAGCATGAACAGTTGTGGACGAATTAGGTAGAGGAAGGTTAAGGGGGAAAAAGGTAGAAAGTAAAGTAAGTAGAAGATGATTGAGTTTAAAACATCGTTATCGTTCTGTTTGTGTGGACGACCTTGCTCGCGGTTACTCGCCCGTCCTGCAGCAACTCCAATTTCTCCCTTGTCTTCGTGCGAAGATGAAGTTGTCTCTGAAACCAGGATCGGCACGACTCTGGGTGCGTCTGCAGCTGCGGGTGTGGCTTGGGCGGCGGCAAGCTTCCTGCTAAGCTCCTCGTTATTCCTCGATAGCTCTTCTCGCTCTGCAAGCAGGGCGTTTTGCTCGGCCCGAAGGGTATTACGCTTTTTTTTTTTTGGATGTTTTCCTTCTCGGCAACAGTCGGCTTTCGCCTGTACTGGCCAGGGACTTGGTCTTTTGTCAAAGACTCGTTCTCACTCCTCAACCTCTCTTTCTCTTCCAGGGCAACCTTTAAATCTTGAACAGCCCTGTCCAATTGTGGCACACCGATCGTCAATGAAGCTTTGAGGTCCACGACTTCGTTTCGGAGGGACCTCTCGTTGGATAAAAAAGCTAATCGCGCATAGCCTTTAACGGATCGTTACGTTCTCGCTCGCGTTCCAGCTCCTTTTGCAGAAATGCACTGTTATGATTGAGGACGCGCACGTCTGTTACCGCGTCCTTGACCATGATTCGTGCGTTCGCATTACGATGTGCGTCTTCGACAACGTAGCCTGCCTCTCTAGTGGCTTTCTAAACTTCATACGTGGCTCGCCACTCCCGCAACTCGGCTCTGCCTTGTGCTGGGTTCGCTGCAAGAGACGCGTTGCTTGCATACTGCGTAGCGTTAACCTCGGCTTGCCGTGCCCGTACATCAGATTCACGAATGTTGTATTCTGCATTGATACGGCTACGCTCCTCCACAAGGGCCAGTTGCGAATTCCAGACGTGTCGCTCTGCAGCCGCATTTGCATATCATTCGCTAAAGGCAAGGTACTGCGCTCTCTCGCTACCTTGGGTACCTGACCTTTTACCTCTGCTGTCGCCAAGGGTGCCCCCGCTGCCCTTCCCTAGATTGTGTGTCCTTCATGCACTATAAGAGCCTCAAACCGGCGTCACCTGCTGCTCGACTGCGCGTCAACTTCGACTTCCGAGCGAACGCACTTTCCCTTCTTTCACCGCTGATGACCTTATGAAGGGAGGAGCGATGGCAGTGTCATTTCGGGCACAGATTCTACCCCTGCACAGCGGGGCGGCGCTGCCTTGATCTTCGACGGCACCGCCTCCCCTCCGTTAGCGCGCTCCTCTCACCTCACTGGAGCTCATGAGCATTCGTGCAGTTGCAACGAGGAGGTATCTGGGGCCATCTGCTTACTCTCTTACCTTGCGCACACCTTGTCCAACGATCACTGCGAATCCTCTCCCTTGTCCTACGCCGTCCTCATCTGCTCTGACTCGCGCAGCTGGATGAAGCACGCTGCACGGGGACCCTCGTACGACAGTTGTATCTCTCCGCGCCGCTGGGAAAGGCTTTCACGCCTTGCGCCTTTCGTGACCCGTATCATCGTCTGCCACCAGTTCTCGCATTGTGGTGACCCACGAGGTGACCTCGTCGACTTGGCTGCGAAAGACGCCGCCACATCGCGTCCCGCACCTTCCTTCCGTCCGTATGCGCCACAGATGCTGCCCGTATTGCCTATGGCGAAGCACTCGCCACCGCTCAGACCCCCCTCCTTAGGCGCCGTCGCTATTTCATAATCGATACTTCCGATCTGCAGACCCGGCGCATGCTCGTGACTCAGGCATTTCTCGTCTCCCCAGTCTGCATCTCCCAGTCAGCTCTGCGCGAATCATTGTTCAGCTGCGTACTGGATACTGTCCTCGCTCCGGTCCTCGGTCCTTCTTTCGCAGTCGTATGGATCAGTCGCATCACTGCCCCAAATGTTCGGCCAATGCGGGCCCCCAGCATAGGGGATGTTGTTGCACACATCTTCTCATCAACACAGCATCCGCTCGACATCGCACTGCTGTGGTCGTCAGTGACCGCAGATTCGGAAAAGGTGGCAAGGCATGCTGCAGCTTTCTTCTTCCATGCCAAGGTTGCTGGCGGCCATTGACAGGCTACCATTTCATCTCATCAGCAGTGTTGTATTGCTGGTCGTTCCAGCTTTCACCCATCGACCCCGTGGGGTTCCAGGTCTCTCTAACTAGGGACTCGTTTCTCAAGAGTTATACGCAACTGCCAGCATAGGCTATAGCTACGCTATCTCAGTCAGGGTATCAGCCCTCTGCTTCAAATTTGATGGCTGCCTTTGCAAATCAAGATACGTCGTACCAAGCGCATTGCACCAAGTCTCCAGATTTGAGGTAATTCTTGAGTTCTCTTCACGATCACGCCGACAAAAAACTGCCTGACGCTTTGCAGAGGTTCCTTCTCTTTCGGTCCCTCAAAAAATCGCACACGCTCAAGCGAGCGTCAGCGAAAGGGATAGGGGACCCTCTAGAGTATTCACAGTAGGCATATGGTTCTGTAAATAGGCTTCAGTTTTGAAGGCGCAAGGCGTTCCGTCTTTACTCTTTACTGCCAAATTTATAGCGGCCTGTGTACGAGTTTGCACCTACTTTTCCAGTAAAGACATCAAAGCGACCTACTTCCTGTGTGAAGGTGACGGGGGGACCGCTGGACTGAAAAGGAACAAACTGGGTCATTGGTTGTGTGAGGTACAATATCGAGAATCAGAAGGAAAGAAGAAGGCACGATGGTCGAATACTGTCATCAGGAGAGAAAAAAAAAAAAAAAAGGAATGTAAACAATAGAGAAATGACTTCGTCACCTCTCATTGCCGTTCATACATCCAATCATTCCTTGCTCAGGCTTCAAATATCAAGGCGAATATCCAAGGGCGTTGGAACACACACTTGTTGATCTTTCCATTACGCCTCGAGTGCACGGCCACGCAGCGTGGTAAACCCAAAGAGCATTTGCACATGTACTGGGTGAGATAGTAAGCACGGACAGATGAGTGATTCCGTCTAAAGCGGCAACACTCAGCAGACGATTAGATACCGTAGTTTCGTCTGCTCTCGTTGTGGAACCTCATTTCCAAAGAGAAAAGAGAATTTCAGCATGCTCTTCCAGACATTCGTGATGGAAAGGAACGAGGGAAAAGCGCGATATTGACAGCTCAGTGATTTTTTCGAGTTCCTATTACTTATTTTTGTGTGGTATTAATGAGACTGTAGTGTGTATTATGCGTCCAAAAAAAGTTATCTTAGCACGTTTCAAAGAGGTTACACGTAAAATTCAGAGGAAAAAGAAGAAAGAAAAATAACATTACGCAACGTCCACCATTTTTTTAGAACATTCGAAACCTCCCAACAAAAGAACCATCAATGACTGAGGAAGCACTGCTGCAGGCACAACACAAGTACGACAGTCAGTCACAGAAACGAATCCGCCTCTTTTCATTCTGTGCGAGTTGCGTTGCGCTGAATAGCCACCTTTGGGTCCGTAACAACAACAGCTCCGATTTCACTGATATGAAGACTTTTACTTGTCCAATTCACCATTATGTGCCCCCCCCTACAGCTCCTCCGCCGCATCTTCGACCGGTTGCAGCGTGGAGGTGTTCATGCGGGCGGCATCGGCGAGGTACTTGACCGAGAAGTAGTTCTCCCTCGACAATTGGGTCAGGAGCCGGTGTTGGTACAAGCTACGCTGCAGCGTCTTCAGCGCCGGCAGCACTCTCGCATCCTGCGGAGCTGCCACCCCGCCAAAGGCTTCATTGGAGTGGAGCAGCAGCGACTGCGCCCACAGGAGGACGTGCTCCAGCCCCCGGCAGCTCTCCACCTCATCGCTCACCCAATGCATGAACTGCGGAAAGAGGGTTGATGGTATGGCGGTGACGGCGACCGGGATGGAGTCCTGCGGCATCCTGCGCAGACACTCCACACCCAGCACGGCATCACCAAGGTTCAGGGCACCAATCAGGGCAAGAACGGGCTGCCCGTTCTCCAGCTGCAGCCGCACCTCTGCCGTGGTCACCCGCGACGAGAGCTGCAGCGGCTGGAAGCGGGGCCGCGAGACACGGGTGGAGAAGAGCAGCAGGCCGTCTGTGGTGGCTGCAATGAACTCCGAGCCCGTTGCCGCAAAGGCCACGTCCATCGCCCGTGCCTTCAGCTCCGTCTTGCGCTTTCCTGTCGCGAAGTGGCGGTGACGGCTGCCGGGCATCTCCAGCAGCTTGCGGCGCGTCAGGTGAATGTCATCGTCCTCAACGTCGATGTCGTCGAGGAAGCCGGCCTCCGTGGCGTTGCGCCACTGATACTGCTCCTCTGCACCCTGCACGTCCAAATTCGTCGTGATGGGCCACTTCTTAAGCACGTAGCCTTGGGTGGCGTGGTAGAGCACCAACCACTTGGAGTCACCACCCGCCAGCAGCTTCTCGCCCTCCGGAGAGAAGCTGATACGGGTGAAGTGGGTGTTGTAGTTTGCGCTGTTCGGGCCCACCTCCTTTCTCCACCCTCCCGCCGCGTCGAAGGAGGTGAGGAAGGTCTTGATGAGCTGCGGGTCGTTGGCGATGGTGGTCTCGTACACCGAGATTTCCTGCCTCGCGGTGAGCACGGCCATGCGGCGGCCGCTGCTGCTGTAGGTGACACACAGCACCTCTGTCCCGATGTCCAGCACCTCGCCGTCGCCCTTGAGGCGTTCGCCGCTGTCGTTCTGGTTGAAGAGATCCCAAAAGACGATGTTGTGGTCCATGCTACCCGAGGTGAGGGTGGTGCCGGATGGGTGGAAGGCGACGCACGCGATCGGGGCCTCGTGGCCCTGCAGCACATCGATGATGCGCCCCGTCTGCACGGCAAAGAGAAATATCTTGTTCATCTGGCTGCTCCCCACGGCGAGCACCTCGCCGGAAGGGTCCACGGCGATGCACGACAGCTGCGTCTGCTCTGGCGGACTGAAGACACGGAATTGGCGATAGCGCACCAGGTCATACCCGCGTGCGGTGCCATCGAGGCTACTCGTGAAGAAGGCGTTGGTGCTGGCGCTTGTGCTGATGCCCGTGATGGGACCGGTGTGCTCCGTGAAGGTCGCGAAGCACTGCCCCGACGACACCTTCCACACCTTGACCTTCCCCTCGTCGCCGCCGGAGATGATGTTGGTGCTGTCGGCCGTGATAGCCGCACAGGCAATGTCGTAGTAGTGCGCCTGCTCCTTCAACACGTACGCCTCGGCCTTCCAGTCCCACACCATAAGCTGCTTCAGGTGGGCACTGCCGAAGGCCACCCAGTCCCCGTTTGGTGAGAAGGCGGCAGCGGTCAGCGACTGCGCTGAGATGGAGAGAAGGTGCACCAAGGCAAGCTCCCCGCCCTTGGCCTCCGGTAGCGTGTGAATCGCGAAGATGCCGCTGCTGTAGCCGATGGCCAGCAGCCCACGAGGCTTGTGGAATGCAGTGACCGACACGCCTCCCTTGTGGGAGAGCATAAACTTGTCTTTGATCTCGTAGGCGTGGCGGAGGATCGAGGGAAGGTAGGCGTCATCCGCGACGGACACGCGGACGCCTTCGAGGCGCAGCTGCTCAAGGCGCGTGCGCTCCAGGAAGCTCTTCGGAGAGGCCGACTCCTCGTCGTCGTCATCGTCGTTCAGATCTGCCTCCTCCGCCTTCTCGCTGTTCACCGCATCGGACTCTCCAACGCGAGCCTGCAGCTGCGCCGTGGCGATGGCCTGCAGCACCTCGCGTCGCGTGATGGCTGCGCGGTGCCACGTAACGACCACGTTGTCCGCAGCCACACTCACCACCTCGCTGTTGTCGTCGTTGGTGAACCAGGCACCGAGAACGGCACTGCGGTGGCCGACCAGAGAGTTCTGCTGCAGCGCCATTCCCTTTTGATGCAGCTTGCCTTGGCGCGGCACAATCTTCATCCGCGCGTCTTGCCCGCAGAGGAGGATGTGTGCGCTATCCGACGTCCAATCCACATTTGTGATGGGACGGGTGAGGACGGCGTGGATCTGCTCAATGCGGTGGCAGCCGTGAAAGCTCACGACGCGCCTGGCAGGGGCGGTGTAGACCTGCAGCGTTGCCTCTAGCGCCACCGCGACGTACTTCCCGCACGGGCTAAACTTCACTGCGGAGATGGTGCAGTTGGGCGGGAAGGACAACGTGTCGAGGACGACTCGGGCAGAGACGGAGTAGAAGAAGCCCAACCCACGCTGGCCAATAACGATGGCCAGGTCGCCGTCGGGTGAGAGGTCGAAGCAGGTGATGCTGCTGTTGCTGCAGGTGAGAGAGAGGTGGCCGGCTTGCTGCAGCTGCACCGAGGACAGGTAGTTGTTCACGGGTGAGTAGAGCTGCGACCCATCAGGGGAGAAGGCCACGTTGCCGCCGGTGTACAGCATGCCGTGCACCGCAGCAAGCTGAAATGCGCTCTGCATGGCTGCGCGAGCTCAACGCGTAGTAGCTTCTGTGAATCTTTTCCTCTCCTTTTTTTTCTTGTCGTGTTTCGCGCACTTAGACGTGTGCGGTTGGGTGCGTTTTTATTTTCTAAGTGCGTATGCACTGAAAAGGTTTGCGGCGTTGTATGTACACATGTGAGTATGTTTGGTGCAAAAAAAAAAAGTTGCGTGCAGGAGAGTGGTGAAACGCGAGGGAGGAGGTAAAAAAAAAAAAGGAAAAGAGTAGGACGATACAGAAGGACGGTGTGGACATGCTATCGATGAAAGAAATTAAAAACGAAAGAGTCGAGCTTCTACAAAATTTATAATGAAAATAATACGGGCGGGCAGCGAGTGTTGGCGTCTTTATGGCTGCCTTTCTTGGCAGACAGGGAAGCAGCTAATAAATACATTTGAACACGTATGCACTCAAACCCACCCACGCTCAATGCATCCTTTTTACAGTATTCTCTGATGTGCTACTCAGCTTCAACAACGCAGAAGAAGGTCAGCTGCAGATAACAGGCTTCTTCTGCTCCAGAAGCGCAGAAAACACCCAGAAAAGCGTGTAGGACATAATACAATTCATCCATACATAAATCGGCACTGAAGCCACATCTGCTTCCATTTTGTTTTTATTTGGTTCAAAGTAGGTGTCTTATTCAAAACTTAGTAACTCAGGCAACATAGAAAATAAATAATTATGTGCGCATTCAACACAAGAAGAAGCATTTGCGCAGCCAACCTTAGCGACGCGTCCAGCGTCGTACAAACAACGTTAGTACAATTAGCACCATTAGAAACAAACTAAACAACATGGGCCACAACACCTTCACCACGCACGGCAATAAAATGGAGCCAACAACAACAAAAAAAGAATAAATAACAAACAAACCAACACAAAAATAAAACAACGCCAAAAGGCCAGAACTACCTATACTCAACCTCCTCGTAGGCGGATCCGGACCGGTGATGAGAAGCACAAAGCTCAGGCACGCAACTCGACACCGATCTTTCTCCCACCTGCCCGCTTCATCATACAGAAACACAGACACAGACTTCTTCTTCTCGTTAGAGAGTCACATCAGCCTCCATCTCGTCGTCCAAGTCGGCGTCGAAGGCGCCCATCGCGTTCCACTGCGAGCTGTAGTCGCCCGGCATCCCCTCCAGCAGGCTCGCCGCGGATGGGTAGGCCTTGGTGATGCACTCCTGGAAGTGCTGGGCGGTACTCATGATCTGCTCGTCCGCCGTGTTCACGCGGCGCAGCAGAGGGATGAAGGCCTCCACCTTGAAGGTGGCCTGCGGCACACAGCCAGTGCTGGCCAACGCCGCAGCCGCGCGCAGCATCCACATCGAGGACAGCTTGTCAGCCGCGCCAAAGCCAGCCGCGGCGCGGAGGTGCTCGGCTGTGGCGGACAGGAAGGCCTGATCGGTTCGCTGACCTGCGCAGGTGATGAGGGAGTAGACGAGGGCGTAGCCGGCGATGACGTGCGTGCCCTTTGTCATGGAGTAGGACAGCGCGCGCTCCTTAATGTCGCTGACGACGTCGTCAGATATGCTCTCGGACATGCACAGCGCACCAACCGCCACACCAGCCGCCGCTGCCAGCCCAGGCGACTCCGGCGCCTCCCACATGGGCCGCACAATGTCCATCAGCTTCGTGATGTGCGGGAACTTCTTGGTGAAGTGGCCGTAGCGCACCACCACGCTGATGAAGCGGCACATCACCGTGCGCAGCAGCGTGGAGTCGACCGCCGCCTTCTTCGTGACTACCGTGCCGAGGATCAGATCCGCGTACTTCTCGGAGCGCTTAAGGAGCTGAACGACAACGTGGAGGGCCAGCACGCGGGCCTCGCCCGAGTCGCAGAGCGCCGCGTTGAACATGGCCAGCGCCATCGTCCCCTCCACCATCTTCTCCTTTCCGCTGGCCGGGTAGTTCATGAGCTGCAGGCAGAGACGCACCAGGGCCAGCACCACCGCACCCTCGTTGCGCGTGAAGAGCACCTTGGAGCAGCGACCCGCCACCGTGTTCGCCGCCGCGGCGCTGATCGCACGTGGGGCGAACTGCATGAGGTCCTGGATGCACTCCACCGCCTCCACCTTCTGCTGCGGCGTGCCGTAGTCCAGGCCACGGTTGTAGAACGTCATGAGCACGTCGAAGAGACGCGGTTCTCCTTCGCCCAGCACCACAAACTCCGGCGTGCTGCTGCTGATGTA
This sequence comes from Crithidia brevicula, assembly GCA_030849845.1. NCBI lineage: Eukaryota > Euglenozoa > Kinetoplastea > Trypanosomatida > Trypanosomatidae > Crithidia > Crithidia brevicula. The sequence continues at coordinate 47,763 of JASAOD010002004.1, read as the reverse complement.
CGCGCGAGCGGTCACCGCTAGCGTCATCTGGAAGACGTGTAGGTACTGTAGCAGGTAGCGACCAGCTGCGCGCTTGCTCGTCATTACGTCCTGGCGCTCCTCGTCGTCCAGCGTCTCGAGCACACGCTCCTCCAACGAGTTAAGAAGCTCGGAGATGGACCCCACTGCCAGCGCGCGTGCAGAGTCACTTTCGTCGCCGAGGGCGTCGATGAGGGCACGGAACACCGCCGCGATGCCCTCCACGTTGTCGAGGTCGGTGCCAAGGCCGTAGGCCGCCGCCATCATCAACGCACCACGACGGCGCGATGGGACGTTCATGGCCTTGTTGAAGACCTCGATCGGCATCGCCTCGAACTCGCGCGGGGTCATCTCCACGTACTTCGTCACCAACGCCTGGGCGTCGTCCAGGTCTTCGACGCAGAACTGCAGCAGCAGACGCACCATGTCTTCGTTGTAGCGCCGCAGCTCCTCCTCGGCCTCCTCAATATCGAGGATGGTGTCGAGCAGCTCCACATTTTGGCTCGTGTGCGTCGCCAGCGAGTTCAGATGCTTAAAGACGAGCGCGAGCGCCACGCCGGGCTTCACCTTCACCACCTCCACCACACCGCGCACGCTGGTGGTGAGCTGGGCCTCGACGGCGTTCTCGATGAGCCGCGGGCCAACCAGCTTCGACACCCGCGCGAATACCTCACGCGCGGCGTCTTGCACCGCGTCATGCTCCTGCATGCCAGGCAGCACACAGCCCACGATCTGACCGCCCATGCTCACCAGCCGGCGCGGGTCGGCAAACTGCACGACCGTGCCCAGGCTGACGAGGGAGCCGAGCTTGATGCGGCGGTTCTCGCTCTTGTACGTGTCGCAGAAGGAGTCCACAAAGCGCTCGATCGTCTCGTTCATGCGAGTCGTAAACTCGATGGTCTTCTCGGCCACCTCGACGCAATCTGGGTTGTCTGACGAGGCAAAGCGCACGAGCAGCATCGTCAGGCCGTCGAAGATCTTGTTCACGGCGGCGCGGATGCTCGCCACGCACGCCTGCCACGCCATGTTCGCATCCGCGCGCACGTTGGCGTTGTGCTCGTGGCGACCGCAGAAGAGCGCGGACAGCATGCGGACCAGGCTCTCCGTGCCAAGCATCTCCTCCAGCGAGCCGAGGATGGACACACCACGCTTCTCGACATCTCGAGCAGCCTCCATGGTCAGTATGGCACCGTCGTCGTTTTCGTCGTTCGGGTTGACCTCCGCTGCCAGCTCTCCGTCCACGGTGGTCGCGATCTCGGCCCGCGTCTCAGCGTCGGCGTCGGCCATGGCCATCTGGATGCGCATCTTCTTCTTGATGTGCGCGACCAGGTGCAGCATGAGCTTGGCGGACAGCTGCAGCGAGCTCTGCCGCAGCGTCGTCACCTCGCTCGCCACGCCGTCCAGCAGCGGGCCGAGGACGAGCTCGAGGTTGCGGGTGCCGTAGAGAGACACGATGCTGTCGCCTGCAGCCAGCGCCACATCGCGGACCTTGTCGGAGAAGTGCGAGAGGCCTTCGAGCACCCAGGGGAGACCGATGGGGAGGAAGTCCTGGAAGGACTCGGTGGCGAGGGTGGACGGGGCGTAGACCATGATGTACAGGAAGCCCTCCCGCACGGGCGGACGCTCGTCGGTCATGCCGCTCTCGATGATGGGGAAGTACACCTGCAGCAGGTTGGCCCCACACGAGTTCACCACCTCGACAAAGACCTGGGCCGCGCCGGCCTTCTCGATCGTACCGGACTGCACACGCTGCAGCACACCAAAGGACCACTGGCAGATCTCGTCGATGAGGTTGCCTCCGATGGCGGACGCCAGGGACGCTGCCGCCTTGGCCGCCGTCGTGCGCGCCTCGGTCGACGGGTCCTGCGAGGCCTCCTCCAGCAGCCGCACAAGCTCGTCCGTGTAGGGTAGCAACGCGCGCGCGTCGCTGACGAGGCTGACCATCGCGGCCACGATCTGTGCCGCCTTGGGTCGGGTGTGCGCAACCTGCGTGCCGAGACCGCGCGAGAGAACGGGAATGATAAGCGCTAGGGAGGCTGGATCGACCATGTTGATGAAGCGCGTGTAGAGCAGCGCGTCCAGGGCGGTTTCCGTCTCCGTGCTGGGCGAGCGCATCGCGTTCAGGATGAGCTCCACGTGCTCCTGGATCTCAGGGTTGGAGACGACGCCCGCCACGCGCCGCAGCGCGTTCGAGGCCGCGACCGACACGGCGTTGTTCACGTCGAAGAGACAGCCGCGGATGTGCTTCATGATCTCCGGCAGCGCCGCGGCGAGCTGCTTGGGCGAGCAAAAGGCCACGTAGCCGATAAAGTTCAGCGGCGGCACGCGCTTCTTTGCCGAGTCGGAGGCGAGGCCCTCCACCAACCGGGGAATGAGCTGGCGCAGACCCACGCCGGACAGCTTCGCCATCAGCACCTTGGCGGCATCATCGGCGCACTCCGACACGTTCTGGTCCGCATCGGCGACGGCCTCGAGCATCTCCGTTGCCATCGACAGCGCGTAGGGCTCAAAGAGGGTCGACATCTCACTGCACAGCACCTCGAGCAGCACCATCACACCCGAGCGCTCCACCTGCTTCTCCTGCGCGGACTTGCGCAGGATGCTCATGACGCCATAGCGCCGCAGCGAGGTCAGTCCGAGACCCTTGATGACCCCTACGAGACCCCAGGCGTGCGCCTTCTTCTTGATGTAGGAGCCGGAGTGGATGCACTGCTTCAGGCACTTCTCGACAAAGTCATCGAGCTTCGGCGAGGTGCGGATGTGCGGGTTGCGACTGATGTCGGCCATCGACTCACACACGCAGCGATGCACCATGGAGGACTGCGAGTTGTTGAGGGTGCGGCTCTGCTGGTCGATAATCGCCTCCAGCAACGCCGTCTCCTGCAGCCGGCAGCTCATGATGGTGAGCCAGACGGTGGCCGTGGCAAGGTACTGCTCCTTGTGTGCCTGCGTCACGTCCTTTGGCGGCTTGGCCAGGCGGGTCTGCAGCTCCGGTGCGATACTCTTCAGCAGCGTCAGGTCCGCAGCCTCCAGGACGACGCGACCGGCCTTCAGTGTCTGGCGCAGGAGCGCCTCGCTGGTGCTCGGGTTCTCCAGCAGCTGGCAGAGGTAGTCCATCACCACAGCCGGCACGCGACCGAGATAGGTGGAGGAGAGGCCCTCTAGCGCCACGACAGAGGGTGCACCGCCGACCATCTTCAGCTCCGCGACCCACCGCATTTGATCCCCCTCGTCCGTACCTGGGCGGCTGGCGAAGAGCTGCCGCATCGTCTCCGTCACGCGTAGCGCGTTGGCCTCGCTGCGGCCGCCGTAGGCGCGCAGAAAGTACACGAGATCGTCCCAGTCGGACGGCTTCAACGCGAAGTCGTACTTCTCGGCAGCGGTCTCGAGGATGACGCCCATGCACCGCGCAATGTTCGTCGACGGGTCGTTGCGCAGCGTCTCTGCGAGCACGAGTGCACGGCGGCACGTCTCGAAGTGCGAGAAGCGGCTGTAAGCCGCAGCCGTCACCTCGCGCACCGAGTCGACGGTGTTAAACAGCCCTGTTTCCACAGCTGGCAGCCGGTCGCTGGGCACCATCGACATGAGCGTGTAGAAGCCCTGCTGCAGACTCTTGTACAGCGCCGGGAAGCTCTGCAGGATGGTCGTGAGCAGCTCCATCGATGCGGTGGGGTTTGGTAGGGTTGGCTGGCCGAGGTTCTGCATCAGCATGCCAAGCACCTGGTGCTGGGTCGCCACGGGAATTGTCGTCGACAGCGCGTTGGCGCCGCGACCGGCCTTGAAGGCCACGCTGGCGAAGGCAGTGAGTGCCACAAAGAGCGGTGCCGGCAGCATCTGCGTGAGCGACTGGCGGAGGGCGTGGGCCATGACCGATATCTGACTCACATCCTCCGCGGTGAGGGTCTTGAGCGGCGCGAGCCGGGATACCGTGCGTACCATGTTCTCCGCCATGAAGCCGAACGGGGTGTGCGTGAGCAGGCCTGCGAGGGCGTCAGTGGCCAGCACCGCCAGCGCGTGCGTCGGCTTCTCCAGCTTCTGCAGCTCCGTCACGGTGGACTGGAGAGAGGTGTAGAAGACGGGGATGGCCTCGAGGTCGAAGTGGCCGTGGGTGCCGAGCAGACGCAAGGTCATGTACACCGCCTTATGCTGGTGCACGGCGGGAAGCAACGCCTTGGTCCGCTTCTCCAGCGCGGCACGGAGCACCTCGCGTCCCTTGGCCAGCGCGATCCCGTCCTTCTTCTTCATGTCCAGGAAGTCGTCCTCCGACATGCCCTTCGGTGGGCGGTCGGGGTAGTGCTTCAGCAGCTGCTGGTCACAGAGCGCGGCCGTCTCGTAGGTGTCCATCACGTTGACGTCCTCAGCTGCCACGGCAACGTCCTCCGCTGACAGAGCCGTGAACCACGCCTTCGAGGCACGGACGCTCTCATCCAGCGCAGCGTAAATCTCGCGCGAGGCCGCTGGCGTCGTCTGCGTCAGGAGCAGCACAAAGCCCCGCGCGGCTGCCATGGACACGTGCTCGACCTCCTTGTTCAGCGCCTCGAGCATGGTGCGGGCCATGGCCTTGGCGTGCAGCGACAGCAGGCCCTCCTGTCCTTCGCCGGAGGCCAACACCTGCCGCAGCGGACGCTCCAGCAGAGAGAGGCTGCCACGACGGTAGCGGCGGAGTTGGCAGCTGGAGGCTTCGTAGAAGTACGGGTCCTCGCCCTGGATATTGTCGTGCCCGGCACACATAAGCAGCTCGCTGAGGGCGAAAGGAACGGAGAGGCGAGACGTGTGCTGCAGCAGCGCCGTACCAAGTGCCACAAGCACCGGCGCGGCGGTCTCCCCCACGATCATCGGCCGCGTCGGCGCCTCGAGGCCGAAGACGGACTGCACCATGCAGTCCCACAACGACGTCACACGAGAGGCGTCGTCCGCGACGGCCTTCACGTAGGCCAGCAGCGGCCGGCGCACGAGGCCGGAGCGGCTGGTGAGCAGCTGCACCAGCGCCGCGCCGTAGCCGTTGTTTGCGAGCTCGACGGCCACCTGCGCCGCACGGGCCTTCTCGTAGGTGTTGCCCTCCAGCTGACGGAGCACCTCGGCGGTGGTGAGGAGCGGGCACAGCTTCGCTACAAGGGCATGGTCACCGCGGGCCAGAGAGATCGGCAGGGAGAGGAATGCGTCTGGGCGTACGACGACGACCTCCACGCAGTCCTCCATCAGCTCCTTCGCGAGGCCGTCCACGATGGCGGCCGGGGTGCGCTGCGCGTCAAGGTGCACCAGCATAGCACGGCGGATCGCCGCCTCCTTGCGGCTGTTCTTCAGGGCACCGGCTAACCCGTCCTCCAGCGAAGCCTCCAACCGAAGAGCAGCGGCGAGACGGAACGCCTGCGAGGCGGACTCCACAGCGGGCATGGCGACTTCGCGGTTGAGCGTCGTCACCACATCGGCGGTCGGCTCCACCTGAGCCTTCGCCTCTGCCGGCAGCGCGTCGAACATGTCGCACAGCAGCCGCATTGCCACCGCTTTCTCCCGCGGGGTGCGGCAGCGTGTGCCGACGGCGAAGGCGATCGTCTGCAGAAGCGCCGGCAGCAGCGCGTCCGGCACCGCTGCGTGGAGCTGCTGAAAGAGCTTTGCGTAGATCGGCGCCACCGTGTCGACCAAAGAGGCGAGGGTGTCGGCGTTGACCGTGAACGGCGTGATGAACTGCGTCAAGGCGTCCTTGCCCTTTGCAGCAACGTACGCGGCGACCTGAGCCGTAGGGGCGGAGGCCAGTACGTTCACGTAGTCCAGGAGGGCATCGCGTGGCGTGTTTGTGAGGCCCATGTTGTAGAGCACCGCCTGCAGCACCACATCGACGTTCTCGAGCTTCAGCGTGTCAGCGACGGGACGGCGCGCACCCAGGACGTAGAAGACGGCGAGAGGCTGGGCCTTGATGGCAGTGGTGAGCTGATCCTTGGTGATGCCCAGCTGCATCTCGTTGCTTTGGAAGACAGGGGTGAGGGAGACGAGCTCCAGCGGCGAGAGACCCTTGACAGCCTGACGCACGGCACTCATATCCCGTCCCGCCGTCGCTTGCATGAGCCGGCGGAGGTGACGAATGGGGGCGGAGTGGAAAAAGCACTCATCCTTCAACGGCTGGGCCTTGAGGCTGTGCTTCTTGGTCTGTGCGTGTAGGGCGGCGAGGCGCTGCACCAACACGGCAAGCGCCTTCAGGAACAGCTGCGTGCCTTCCTCCGCAGAGTACTCCTTCAACTTCGGTGTCGCAGCGTCCTTGCGAGGCTGGGCAGCCAAAGCAGGCTTGCGCCACGCCGCGCGCTGTGCTGAAGACGCTGACGGAGCAGGAGGAGCATGAAAGATGACGGGGGCTGCCAGTCGAAGGACCTCCTCCACACAGAGCAGTGCAGCCGCGGCGTTGTCGAAGTATTGCAGGCAGACACTTGTGGCGACGTTGATGGCGGCACACCACTCCACAAAAGACAAGGGAGTGAGTCCGGCCACACGCGGCAGCACCTCCTTGCGCAGCCGGCAGTGGTGGTTCGGCTGGACACTTGGCAGCCGGGTCGCACCCAGCACACACTGAATCACCTGCAGCGGGTGGAGGCCTTTGATGGGGCGATGGAAAAGGCCGAGGATCTCCTCGGTGGGCTCCTCCACCTTGAGACCGCCCTCGAGCTGCTCTCGCTGCTGCTGGCGGAACTCGCGAAGCTGCGTGGCCTCCTTCTCGGAGAGTGGGTTGTTGAAGTGGAGTAACGTCTCCACCGCCGCCGGCACCGTCGAAACGCGCTGAAGCGCTTGAATCACCTGTGCAAGATCCATTTTTTGATTGTGAGTCGAAGGATCAGAAAAAAAACAACAACAAGACAAGGGCTCTATGTAACGCTTTGAGCTTGAACAACGACTACACACGCTCGCGAAACTTTGACAGCACAGAAAAAAGAGAAAAGAAGAATAAAAAGAAAAACAGAAGTCGACCAAATCAGTGTTGTTTCCGCTTAGTACGTGACGACAGCACAAAGCGCAGGCACTACACGTAAGTTGTGATGTTCCCTGCTGCTGCGTCTTCCTTAAAAAAAAAAAAAAGAAAGGGAGTGAAAGCTGCTCGGTTGGTGCTTACACGTGCAACAACGAGAGAGAGAGAGCTACGACTAGCTATCTTTAAACAAAGACAAATAGGCAAAAACTTTAAGTTTTTTATTTGTTACTATTGATGTTCCATGGCAGTAATAACATTAAAAAAAAAAAAAAACAAGAATGAACAGTGAATAAGGTTGAGGAAGGAGAACTTAGTTCGAATTGTACACGTGAACCGTTGGATAACAGGGGAGCATCCCAAAAAGACATTTCCACCACGAAAGGTGAACGAACCTTTTAGGTTGGAGGCTCGCTAACGACACATACAGCCGTTGACGCGACGCTCATTCCTTGAAACGCTAGCGCGTTGTGTATGAACCTAATACATATTTTACATTCTCGTTAGTTGTCTGTGGGGGATTCGTTCTTCTTGTCGTATTATCAGAATTCTGTTTGTCGCAACATTCCTTTGTGACGGTATTTGAGTGGGATTTTTTTTTTTGTTCGCGCTATGTAATGGGCTTGCAATGAAGGGTATGTCAAACAAAACAAAGACAACAATCGCCTGTTTTCAATCTTACGGTTCATAAAGAGAGAGAGAGAGAGAGTGCTGGCCAAGCTCCCAGAAAAAAAAAAAACCTTCAACATTGCACCGAACACCTTCTCAAAGTCTATGCAGCGGGCCCGTTGCCCTCTCTTGGCGGTGCAGATGCAGGGAATTATTAAGCGTCAACTTATCCAATCCAAAATACATATTTTTTTTCTCTTTGAATGTCTTCGTGACATACATTTGGAGAGAGAGAGAGAGACTGTATGTGTGTGTGTGTAATAGACGAGAAGCATCTGTATTAATCTCTCTTGATGGTCGATCTGCGCTGGATGAGCTGCACGTTCAGCAGCAGCTGAATCACGTGGATAACAATGGCGGCGATGGCGCCGGCCACCGGACAGGAGAGGAATAGAAACCACACCAGCATGACACCGGCCAGCGGCAGCGGCTCCGTGTGGGGCAGATGAGCGCAGCGTGCCAGAATGGGGATGTGAATGATGGTGCTGGAGGTGCAGGCGCAAGTGATGATCCACACGGCAGGGTAGGTGAACGGGCCAAGCGTGTAGCCAGGCACCGACGTCGTGGCGGCCGGCAGGCTCCCCAAATACTTGCTGTGCTCGCCCATCAGTGTTAGAAGGATGAGACTGTTCAGGACGCTGAAGATGACGTGTAAGCGAAGCAGCATGCGCAACCGGCGCGCCGCCACGCTCACGATGGTCTGCGCCTGGGCCAAGCTGTAGAAGATGTACACCAGTTCAATGTAGCGCAGCGGCCGTAGACGGTCCACCCAGCTGCTCCCCGCGCCGAACACTGCGACCAGGTACTCCTCTGGCACCACCGCCGTGCCCGCCGTGGGAAACACCAGCGGGATCCACATGCACACCCCAAAGAAGATCATTGCCTCGTCGACGGAGGCAATGCGGTTGCCCCAGATAAAGATGTTAGCCTCATAATGCAGCGTGTGCGACAACACGGTCACAAAGGCGATAAGGCACACGGAGATCGTCATGTTCGTCAGCGAAGCGAGCAACGCAAAGGCGCAGCAGGCGGACAGGAGCGAGGTTACACAGTCCAGGCCATGATCGAGGTACTCGCCAATTACACTCGTCTTCTTATCGCGACGAGCGAGGCGGCCATCGGTGTTGTCGGCGACGCAGTACAGCAAGTTCAGCACACCACACAGGCTCAGTAGGGAGGCGGGGGTGAAGAAGGCGAATACAGGGCTCATCTGTGTAGGATCGAGCGGTGGGACACGCGGCAGGGAGGGGTCCTCCACGGCCAGAGAGGCGGGCAGGACCACCACCCGCCCAGGCTGAAACTGCGACCCCGCTGGCATCGAGCTCAGCAGCAGGAGCGACGCCGAGAGCGTGAGGAAGATGCCGGTGATGGTGACCTTGTTGGGCATCCAAGACGAGGGCACAAACCGCAGTAGGTAGTCGTAAAAGGGAAAGTAAAGGTGCTCTGCGAGGATGCTCGGCTCCGCGGACACGCTCGGGGTACCGGGCGGTGCGATGGCCGAGTACAGCGATTCACTTACGCGTTCCATCGCTGCAAAGAAGAAGAGAACAGAAAAAAAGGTTTAAAATACTTACGCGTATTGATATGCGTGAACCACGTCGGAATCGCACCTGTGCTCGAGGAGGTGAAAAGAGAAAAGAGAAAAAAACAAACAGGTAGCGTTGTACAAGAAGGAGAGAAAAAAGATGAAGAAGGAAGGACTACTTATAGAGTGTGCGAGAACAAGAAAGGGAACGCGCGGTGTATGCCCGTGGCGCCGGCGCTACTTTTTATTCGCTGCAGGGGTGTGTTTGTTTGTCTAACGCCTCTCGTGTATGCAACAGGCAACAACAACAACAACAAAAGGAAAAAGAAAATAAACAGGTCAATAGCTCTATATATTATTATCTGAAAGAGAGGGAAGCCACAACGTTATAAGGAGTGCGCTCCCGAGGCTTGTTGACGAAAAGTAACGATTTTTTGTTTGGTGATGTAGACGCAACATTTAAAAAAGAAAAAAGAAAAAGAGATGATAGAAGAGCGGGTGGATGAAAGCATGTGTGTGTGTGTGTGTGTGTGTGTGTGTGTAATAAGAACACAAAGTATCGGGTTGATCCAGACAACTTCAATGCAGGTAGGCAACGTGAAGACAAATACCCATGCATCTAGCGCGGCGGAAAAAGTTAATTCAGCGTTCAAAGTCGCAAGCGATTAAGACAGCTGCTATCGGACAAGGTCGTTCCATTACTATACAGAAGGAGACAAACATATCTGGGGAAGCCAAGATGGACGCGCTTCATCCTTGATGTGCGTCTACTCGTGCCTGCTGCATTTCATTGAGAGAGGCAGCGAGAATGCTATAGTGTCGCTTAACACCAATGTTCCGTAAATCATTCTTTTTTTTCTTCATGGGAGAAGAAGAAAGGTGAAGAACAACAAAATCCTCCGTCTGCACCACCGTGATCATCAATATCAACAGCGAGGATGCGGAGAAGAACGCGACGGCACACGTACACAAGGAAAGCTGCACCACACGTGTTTGTCAACAAGAAAACAACAACAATCAAGAACACCTCAGCTGCAACTTCACTTGCGAGATAGCGAAACCAAAAAGGCACACGCAATCCAGCAACAACATCATACCGTCAAACACAATACCGAGACATGGGGAAAAAAACAAACCCAATGGGTGAGACGATCGACGAGTACAGTGCGGCAACGTTAAACTCGCCCTTTCCGTTCGCCTTAGTGAATCATCATCAACCCCCGCCCACCAATGCACTCCTTCACGGCCTGAATGTGATCAATTACCCTATTATCGGCTGTACGACAGATGTAAACGATTAAACGGTTGTGGATGCCGTGCGTGTTCATCAGCCGACGCATCATCTTCGGCGACCATTCGAACTCCGTCTTTCCATCGTAGCTGCATGGCTCAATGACGTTGATGGTGGGCTCGTTTTGAAAATACTTGAGCTCCACGGCGAAGGCGCGGTCGTTGTGGAAGTCACGGAAGCCAGCCACAAGACCGTGATCCAGCAGCACCTGCGCACACCCACGCGTCTCAAGGGTGGACGGGACGACCACGAAGCGCTTGCGCTGCTCCGAGGCTTCGCGCAGTCGATGGCAGAAGTCATAGACGGGCGTAAAGACGTTGTAGGTCCACTCCTTCGGCTCACGCTTCTCGAGCTGCACGCGATCCTCATCGAGCTGGCTGGGCCGATCGTAGGTGCCGTAGTAGAGCGCGTGATCGCCCTGGTGCTGGAAGAAGAGACGGGTGATCGGGTCCGCAGGGAGGTCGCGAACTCGTTCCACACCCGGCAGGTTCACGAGCCTGCGCTGCGGAAGGGGGCGCGGGGCTTCATGACCGGCGTACGTCGCAGCGCGTTGCTGACGAGCCTCCGCGAAAGGGTCGCGCTCATCTGCCAGAAGAGCGTTCAGTTGCTGTCGCACGCGCTTCTCGTTCAGACTTGTGTCGTTGGCCACGGCAAAGAGGCTGCCTTGACGGGTCTTTCGACCAAGCAGGGCTGCCGCACCGACGGGGCGGCCGGTGGGGTGGGCTGGGTAGGCCGGCGCGGAGGCCGCTGCCGTGGCTGCTGCGGCGGCGCTGCTGCTGCCCGGCACAAAGGAGGATGTCGCGCCACCGCCGTATACACGGGCGAGTTGGGCGCCGCTGCGAAACAGCATCGTTCTCGTGTTCGTTTCCTCCTTCTTCTATATATATATATATGTACGATTGAGGTGAAGGGTGGAGGAGAACTGCAATTCCCTTTTTTTCTTTTTTTGGAAGAGATTGGTAAGCGTGTTTCGCGGCGAGTAACGAGACACAACACACAGAAAAGAGGAGAAGGAAAGCAAAATAATAAAAAAAAACAAAAAGCCGGGGAGAGACAGAAGCACAGAAAAGTTATCAGAAGCTGGTCTTCCATGTAGTTCACTGTTAACGATAACGAGAGATGCGCTGAGTAGATAGAGGAGCGGCGCGTTGATGACATGTTTATGCACTGCACGATGCATCCTTGACGTGCGCGTCCGCACCTTGCTCTGCTGCGGACATCAAGGGAGCAGAAAATGCAGTTTTTTTTTTCAAATGCGTATGTGAGACCCTGGAAAGAAAAAAACAACATCACCACTTTAAAGCGAGCCTTTTTGTTTGTTTGCGACACATGACCGTTAACATTTTCTTTTTTATATGTTGCTGTGTGTAATTAAACAATTAGAATTATCAAGCACTCTCGAACCGCGTGTGCACCTTTAAAGGTAGATGCCTTCTCAGCCTGAGAAGATCAGTAAAAAAAACAAGAGAAAAAAAGAAACGGTTCAGGATATTAATCGTGGGTATTCATCAACACAGCTTCGTACAGCTTCGGCCAGAACGAACAGAACACAACGAGTGAGAGGCCCACGCAGCTGGCCATCAAGAAGACAACACTAGTACAATCGCACCAACACACATTTTTATTAGATCACGTGCCGGTACATGCTGTAAGGGCCGCTTTGCTTTCCTTCGCGGGTAATGTGCACGATGCTGCCACGTTGCAGACCCAGATACTGCACCAGCGGGTCGCTTTCCAGCATGCGAGGGATCTGAGAGATGTTCAGCTTGTGTGCGGCGAGAAATGCTTCGGCCTCGGCCTCGCTAAGGGCGACGTGGTGCGGCACCGTTTCATGTCGCACCACGTTGAACGCGAGAGCTTCCTCCTCGAAGATCTGAATCGACAGGAGCGCCTCGCCGGTGGCCACGTCCATGCGTCCGCTCAGCTCCTGCACATCCATGCGCACACCGGGCTCGACCTTGTTCGTGACGATGATCATCGACGACGCCTTCTTCTTCATGGCCTTCTCTCTGCACGCCTGTACCTCCTTAATAGTCAGCTTCGCCTCCCCAGAGAAGAACACCATCAACGCGTTCTTCGCCGCCTTGGCTGCTGCCCGCGCGGTCGCCGACGGCGCCTCGCCTTCGTCGGCTGCCTCTGCCTTCACCACTGCAGAGGTGCTGCCTGACGCATTCGATTTGAGTGGTGCCTTTATCGCACTTGCCGTGGAGTGGCTGGCATGCGCGGGATCAACGGAGCAGGACAGCCGCATCGCGTTTCGCATGCAAATCCACTCGCCATTGGCGGCTCGCCGCAGCATCTCCGCCTCCTCCGCAAGATCCCCGTCATTCTCCTCTCCCGCCTGCCCGTCGCGCTCGTCCTCCTCATTCTTCATCTGCGTGTCTTCGCCGCGTTTGCTGCCCTTCTTGCTCTTGCTGGACTTGTCTGCCACGTTTTTCTTTGCCCGCACGCTGCTGGCTCGCTCAGGTGTGACGACAAAGTGATGTAGAAACCAGTCGTAGTCGAGGCCTTCCTCCGAGTCGTAAAGCTCAGGGTTTTGGATGGCGTCCGCGATGGCGGATGGGTGACGGATAACGTAGCCACGATCGTGGCACAGCTGAATCATCGTGTTCAAGGCGCGAAAGGCGCGCACCACCTTCAGCTCTTGAATCGAGGTCATCGATTTTTTTTTTTCCTCTGTGCCCAGATGAAGTTTTGTGACGGCAAATTTTATTACACAATTGAAGATACCCGTGTGATGAAGGGATCTTGTATGGGTGTCGGCGTGTATGTGTGTTTGTGTGTCTGCGTACTCCTGTGAAGTGAGCTGGTGGTGGAGACACAAAAAGTATTAAGGCAGTTGTTTAGTTTGTGAAAGGCTCGAAGAAACACGATGGCAATTCATGAAAGATTGAAAAGAAAGCTGCACAGCAAAGATGAAGTTCGTTTTGATTAACTGGGCTGTGAGGTTCTTTTCACATATCGGAAAATAGGTATGGCATAAGAGCCCCTCGTTGCCTTGACCAATGTTTCACGTCCGAGTTTCACAGTGCACCGACTTCTGCTTCACGCCTTGTAAATTTCAAGACTTAAGCAAGAGAACGAGCTCAGATGGTCGATGCGTGAAACAACAGCGTTTCCACCACGTTGAACACTCCATGACAGCACGAATCGGAAAGCAAACAATAATTCAGCTTTCCAAATTCCTCCACAACAACGAGAAGAGCAGAGAAGAGAGAGAAACTGCTCACTCAACACTCCTTTTTTTTTCTTTTATCAGACAACATAATACAATTGTACCTTATAGGTTGTTAAGGCAGCCGTGTAAGATGCAGGATTTCTTACAGACACATGCAAAAAGACGATGTATAACACGTCACACACGAGACAACAACAATCGCTTCACCAGCACCAACATATAGATAAATCCCTCATCATCCCCCTACACAACTTGGCGGTAGGTCACGTACAGACCAGCGGACATGCTCTTCCGTTCGATGCGGACCACCTGGCCACGCTCAAGGCCGTAATAGCGTGCGACGGGGTCCGTGGAAAGAATACGCGGCAGCTGCGCCAGCTCCAGCGCGTGGGCGTGGAGCACCTCCTTCAACTCTTCGTCCGAGAGCGGGGTGTGCTTGGGCACGAGCTCGTGATGCGTGATGTTCACCGACAACTCGTCCTCCTCAAACAGCTCAAACCGCAGGGCTTGTTCGCTACGGTTGTACGTATCAATGGTCTTGCGCACGATTGGGTTGGGCTTGGTGGGGCTGACAAACACAACACGCTGGTACTCCTCCCGTATAGCATCTTCGGCGATCTGCTTCACCACCATCGAGGAGAGATGGTTGGGCGGGCAGAAGTACACGACAGCCTTGAGCACACTTCCCTCCGCCATCTCACGCTCGCACGCCAGCGTCATCTTGTCACGGCGAATCACCTGCTTCGAGACCACAGACGCGCCGGGTGCTTCCTCGTTGGCGTCCGCCGCGTCAGCCTCGTTGTCCCTGGCCATGTCTGCCGGCAGGGTCTCCTGCACCTCAACGGTTTCCACGTAGCGGGCCTTGAACTCGTCCAAGGAGCTGGGCACCACATTCTGGGCTACCTTGTACTTTCGGTCCGACATCATTTCAGCGGACGTCTTCAAAATGCAGAAGCATCGGTGAAGCTCAAGCTTCTCTTGACCAATGGCAGGCATGGTGGCGAGCTAAGACAAAGGAAAAAAAAAATAGAGAGAGGAATGAGTGGGAAGGGGAGACGTATTGCGACGAGAAAAACAACAACAACAACAACAACGAGGTCCGTCTCTTCCCAATGGTATCTTCAGACGTTTCGGCTAGCAGCACACACAAACGTGAAGAGTGCAGTGAAGCGCGTCAGCGTGAGAGAAGCAGCGATTGATCAACCCAGCACCGACACAGACGTGCGCCTAAGCGGGAAAAAAAAGGAGCGCGCGAATAGTGGAGAGATGGAGGATGTAAACGTGCTTGAGGTAGGGGTGCACGGAGGACTGCTTGAATGCTTTCGCTGGCCGGTTCTTTGTGATGCGACGTTGTGGCAATCCACGTGATTGTGCAGAAGAGGGGTTGTAAATTGGTCCACAAAACCACACAAAAAATAAAAGAAGGAGGCGGAAAAGGATGAAGTTGGATGGAAGGGGTAGCGATACTACTTGTTGCGACTCGTGCAGTATTGTCTCTCTCTCACATTGTGTCTCGTGGATACGCACAAACACCTCAACGTAATACCTTTCTTTCTTTGATTCTATTTAGTGGTCACCGAGCGAATAGATTGCAACTTGAGCAAAGATTTAACGGTACAAGTGGAGTGAAAGACAACAGAGAAGCACAACGAAGCAGCACAAGAAACTCGAAGTTAACCGTTCCGTGTGAGGTGAGAAAGAGTAAAAACGGAGAACGATAGAACAACAGTAGAATGTGATAGAATTAGAGTTACACAGCAACCTGGTAGGCAAAGGTACAAAGAAAGAAAAAGAAGAAAAAAAAACGCTCTCTCACAGACACAGTGATATGCAAAAAGGAAGAAATAAAGGAGTGATAACATAATAATATAATCAGACACGTTATACATCTACACGTATGTAAGGGGAAAGCGTGAAAATGAGAGAGAGATAAGTTAACTGAATTAAACCCTTCTCGAGTGAATCAACACGGCTGAACCACAATGTTACCCCTAAGTTCACAGAAAACAGCCTTTAGTAGCCAATAATACTCACAATAAAAATACAAAACTAAGACGAGGCAAAAAAAAAAAGGTGAGGCGGGCAACGTTGCCACACCAGCTTGTTTTAGCCTAGACGAAAAACAACAACAACAAACTACCCTCACGCGGGACAGGCTCAGTCTCCTCGCCATCACCTCCACTACAGCTTTGGATTGGCACGCGCGCGCGGGGCAGAAAGGTTGTCGCGTCCCATTCGTCGCGCCGACAGCGGTGCTGCCACACTCGCAGCGGTGGATGTGTGCACCGTCGCGGGAGCCGCCGTCTCTCGCAGCACTCTGCTCGAGTGACTTCGCTGCGCTCGGGTCTCGCGAGCGGCGGCGCCGATGCTGCTCACACGCATTCGGGCCGCTGGCGTGGCATTGGCGGTCGCGCCGCGCTGGACGGCGGATGTGATCGTTGTGGTCGGAGCAGCTGCGATAGCGGTGGTGGTGGCCTGCTGCCGTGCCGGTCCACCGCTGGCGGCGCGGGCAGATTGTGCGGGTGCGAGTTGCCGTGAGGGCGGCGGCAGCAGGGCGGTGTGTCGGGCAGTGGCAGCAGCAGCAGCAGTGCGCTGACTGGGCGGCTGCAGAGACTGCGGGATCGGCGTGCCGCTGGTGCTCGATGTTGCTGTGGTGGACGCCGCCGAGGACTTTCTAGCTGTGGTGTACACGAACCGACGCCCGCTTGTGGCCTCCACCGAAGAGGTCGCAGGCACGCGGAGGCGGTAGGTGACTGGGTTGCCGCGAGCAGTGACCGCGGTGACGAAAATCGTCTGCTCGCTGCCAGCATTGTGTAGAAGACCTCGGTAGAGGTCCTTGTCGGAGGCGAGGATCTGACCGTCCATGGTGCGCAGAGTGTCACCGACTTGCAGCCCAGCCTCCGCCGCAGCACCTTTGCGTTTCACGCCCTCTACGGTAAGGCTTCGCACCCGGAAGCCGATCTCCTGCTCCACTAACGCTGCGAGAGCGCTCTCCTTGTCCTCCGCGTCGCTGCCGGTGGCGCTGGCGATGGCGTGACCCGAGTTACTTTTTCGGTCCCCTGTGGCATCTGGCAGCGGCCGTGGATGTTGCCGACGTGCGCTGCGAGAGGCTGAGAGATGCTCCCCCGAAGCCGCATGCGTCTTGGCCGCGGGCTGGTGTAAAATTGGGTCAATCCCTAAGACCTCTGGTGGGAGGTGGTACACTCGGTGATCTGGTGGTGGTGGTGGCGGTGCAGCGGCTGCCACCGTTGTTGCTGCTGTTGCTGCCGCGGCTGCCTGTGCCGTGCGCGGAGAGGCCTCACGCAAGCGGGGCACCGAGTTCGGCTTCGTATGACTGGTTGGTACCTCCGCGTGGGGGGACTTGGTGGCGCCGGCGTGCGACGGTGGAGCCGATCTCTGCGAATGAGCGGAGTGCTCGAGTGAGTCGCACTTGTCCGCGCTGCTGTGATTGTTGCTGCTCTTCCCTCCGGATAGGTTTGGTGAGGCCACCGCTGCGTGCACGTCGCTGGCCTTCGCCGCCGGTCGCGGTTTGACAGACGCTGGGGCTACGGCAGCGAGGGGAGCGGCCGCGAGTGCGCTCGACGTCGTTTGTGCAGTTCGACGTGTGGCCACATCGGCCACCGAGAGCGGCGGCGGAAGGGTGCGAGAAGACCCGCTTGAAGCACTTCGCTTCGATTGTTGATCAGACGGCGGAGGCGAAGGCAGCGTTAGTGTTGGTGGTGGTGGTGGTGGTGGTACAGTTTCAGAGGCTTCTTTGGGCGTAAGACGCGGGCGGTAGCGCAGCGAGGCAACGACGCCGCCGTCGCTGTACCGTCGCGCGCTGATGGAGCGCGGAACGGCTGAGGGATGCGTTGCTACCGTCTCCTCTTCAGATGCGGTTTCAGGGAATGGCGGTTGCGCATCACGTGGCGTTTGCTGTGCTGCCGCGAGTGGGGCTTGGGCCGTTGCTGCTGCGGCGGCGGGTGATGCGCCTCGCACCGGTGATGATGCCGGACGTGTTGCCGCGCGAGGCACCACAAGAGACTCGGGAACTGGTATAAGCTTGTGGACATCTGTCTGTGCCAGCGCAGGGTTCCACTGCAGCAGCGCGGCCACCGTCACGCCATGCTGACGTGCGAGTCGGACCAGCGTTGTCGACGGGGGCGGAGCCTCCGTGGCCGATTCTGTGCGACGCGGAGGTGTTGCCTGACGACGCGGACTCTCCCTTCTGCGTCCGCCATGCCGGCTCTGTGCTATCGCACTGGATTCAGCGGCGACAGTATCATCGCTGCGATGCTGCGCGTCGTCACGCGCGCCCCGCGGCGGCGCCATTGGTGAGTGGGAGTGCCGCTGCGAGCTTCTGGAGCGGGACTGGACAGTAGGCTGCGAAGGCAACGGCGTCTTCACCCGTGGCTCGTGTTCAGCCGACGCATTTGCATCTCCACACATGAGGTGCGTCGCGGCGATGGGGTCTGGGGAGTACTCCCGCGGCGAAGGAGACCGCTGCGTGTGCGCAGCAGCCGCGTCCGGCGCTCTTGCAGCTTCCTTCACTGTGGTGCCGCCCCTCGGGGTGCGTGTTGGCGTCGTCCTCCGGGGCTGCACGGTGACCTCGGTCCTACGCCCCCTGTCGATGTTGCCGGCGGTCGGTGCGGGCAACGCGTGAAGCGAGATGGACGGGCTGCGACTCGGCGCGCCTTCGCCGCGGTGCTGCATCTCAAGGCTTTCCCTCGTTGCGCTGCTCTCCCGCACCGGAGCCTCCTCCACAAACAGGTGGTCAAGCTCCGCCTTCTTGGGCAGTGTTAACTTGGCCTCTGGCATCGAGGAGAGCGAATTCTCTGCCTCCCTCGTCGCCTGCCGGCTCATGTCGTTGACCAAGTGGAGAGCCTCGCACGTTGTCGCGTATAACTTCCGCATGGATGGAAACGCAGAGTCCGCTAGTTTTTCGTCCACCTCTGCCGCCGTCAGCGGGGACGCACCGGGGTACAGCTCCGCGTTGTTCCATCGAAACTTCACCACGAGACTGCCTAGGTAGAAGCGCGGGTGCTGGCAGGAGGCGCGCGCCTCGGAGGGTAGAACGCAGAGGGCCACGCCCACGTCTGAGATGAAGGCGTCCGCCAGATCGTCCTCCGGCACGCGCAGCGTCACGGCCTCCCAGTGCTGCCCTGACAGACGCACCGTGTGCGCGTGCGAGCGCGCAGTGGTGGACGACGGCGTTGACGCTGAGGAAGATGACGGGGTTGGAGACGTGAGGGGGCTCTCCCGGTGGCGGGCTGCGACGGCAAACGAGGCCATTGATGAACCCAATGAGGAGGCGGTGGTGGCGCCGGCGAGGAGACTGTCGTCCTTTGTATAGTAATTGTAATTATTGGTGCGCCGAGTGTTGCGCCACGGGACAGCTGAAATGGGCGTGTTCATATTCGACGGCGTCGTGGCTCCACTCGTCATGAAACTCGGGGCCGGGGGAGATGTCATGGGATGGTGGCTGTTGGCGTCGTTGACGGAGGGGGCAGCGGGGATGAGAGAGGAGGACTTTGCTGAGACAGTCGATTTTGTTTTTTGTGCTTTGTTAGCTGGTGCTGGTGCTGCTGCTGAAGCGGTGCGTGGCAGGGCAGGTGGCGTGCCGATATTCGGCACAGATGTCGTCTCTGGTGATCTTGCAGCTCCGCCGGCAGCCGTTGAGGGAGGTAGGGCCACCTGCCCATTCGGTTTGTGCGGTGTGAAGGGGAGTGAGACGGTCGATTCGTCCACGAGCGACACCGTGTGGGAGTTGCTGAGGTCGGTGGCGATGGACAGCGGGGAGATGATGGGGACGTGGCCGTCATGCGCGGTTGGGCTCTTCGCCTGCGGCGTGGCAAGGGAGAGAGAAATTGTGTTGGCGAGTCGATGCTCATCGCGGCTGGACGGGGAGGTCCCACTAACACTGAGACGCACACTCCCGTTGATTGGTGTTGTGGCGTTGCTCAGTGTGGTGAGGCTGTCTTCGATAGGCTCGAACTCCTGGGCTTGGTATACCTGGAAGTAGTCCTCGTAGAGACCTGTCATTAGAGGGTAGGAGCAGAGTCCAAGACGGAGGTTGACCTCCGATTCGGTGAGCGAGCGCTGGTGCTCCAGCTCAAAGCGCATGTACAGGTACGTGTCGATGAAGTTGAAGCGAATATCCGTCACGTCGCCCATGTGGAGAATGGGCTCTGGCTCGCCGTAATTAAAGAGATCCACCACATCCTCGCGCAACACATTTTCCATCGTTTTCCGACTGGACGCAAGGATGTCGCCCCAGAGCTCACCAGGCAGCCGCTGCGAGTGCGTTGTCGACACCCACACGTTGCGCGTGGGCGCTGGGAAGGAGGTGAGAGAGGTGGAGGCGGAAGGCGTGGGGGCCAGCGGTGGCCGCTGTGATCCGAGAGGCCCCATCGAGGACGACGGCAGCGTCTCCCGCTGGCGCGGCGAGCGTGGCGGCAACCCAGCGGGCAGCCCACGCAGGCGACCACTGCCGATGCTGCTGCTGCTGTTGTTCATGGTGAGGTTCGTCGTGATACTCGACTCACACCCTGCGTCGCCACCACCGCGATAGAGGGCATCCTCGGTTGTGGCACTGTTGCTGTTGCCAGCGCTTCCGCCATCGCCGGTGCCGTGCTGCATCTCAGAGCTGGTGTGGCGCAGGACATCCTCGGCAAACTGGACCCCTGGCCGACTCGTGCCCGGCGAGGAAATGGCGGTGGGTCGCGAGGTGCTGCTGTTTGAGTCGCCCTCTGCTTCCGCCATCATCGCTGCTGACCCGCCCAGGCGTGACGACGAAGTTTTGAGGATGCCACGTGGAACATGCGACGCGGCGATGATCTGCAAGGGGTCACCGTAGGCCTTTGTTTCCGTCGCCACTTGCAGAGAGGCGACCGAGGTGGTTGAGGAGGAGGAGGCCACCCCACTGTCGGCTACGATGTCTCTTCGCGCTGCGGTGTCTTCCGCGAATGTTCGTCTCTGTCCTTCGGTGTCTTCTCCCTCGTCCTCTGCGTCGCCAGTGGTTGTAGTGCAGCTGTTCTCCTCATACGGCATGAGTGAGGGCTGCCGAGGGGAGAAGGGGGCAAGCTGCATGACACCACCAAGGACGTTGCTAAACGAGCGGCCGACACTCGCGGCGGCTTTGTGGATGGCACTGGGCGTATCGCCACCACCTGCACTACTCATCCTGCTGCTCCGGTGGCTTGAGGTGCTATTCTCATTGCTGTCGTTGCCGCTGCCAGAGCCCTGGCGGGGGTGGACCCGGTTTGACGTGAGGCCGCTCGCGCGCACCTGGTTGCGCTGCTCAGGTGAGCGGGCCCCTTTGCCGTTATCGTGAGCAGCCTCCGCGTCGTTGCGATTGAGTGCAAGGCGCTCCCGTGGAGAGGACGACGTGCCGGAGTGTTGCGAGTTTGACAGCACGGAGGAGGCTGACGCGTCTGGGCTGCATAGAACCGAATCGTCCTCTGCCCCTCCACTGAGACCCACCACGCGCGCGACGCCGCTGACGTCACAGGAGTTCGCGTTGCCCGTTGCAGACGGGGAGGGCTGCCGTGGCAGGCCCGACGTGTCCATCGACTCGCTGCGGCGCACGTAGGGCACTGTGCTGGAGGAGTGTCGAGGTGTCTCAGAAGTTGCGTACGCGTCTTTCGCGGTTGCGCTGGCGCGCTCTGGACTGTAGCTGGCGCCGCTGCTGGAGAAAGTCGGCAGACGCACATCGCGCTCCTCGGGAGGAGGCGATGAAAAAAAGGAGGTGGAGGTGGCCACAGCCTCTGGGAACGCAAAACGCAGCAGCCGCTCCGTGTCCTCCAGGTCGCTCGCGACAACACGCAGAAGAGTTCGCATGCGTAGGTCAATGCCACTGGCCCCGTCGTCGGCTGTCGTGCGCGGTGGTGGCGACTGCTGACTAAATCGTCTCGCGCGGTGCTGTTGCTGCTGTTTCACCACACCGCGCATCGTGTGAGCACTCTCCATCACCTCCCCCAGCTTGCGCGTGATGAGGGCGCGGGCTGCGTCTCTCCGCGTGGCTTCTGCTGTGGGTCCCTTCGACGTGCTCGGCTGCATCGGAGACGTTAACCCGCTCTGCTGTCGATCCACGACGTCGCGCAGCACGGACTGCACGGACTCGCTCAGGCGCAGAACCTGGGGTCCGCATTCTTTGATGGAAGCCCGGCAAGGTGAGCCCAGCAGGGCGGAGAGGTGGGAGGGCGCGTGCTCTTGTCTGTGGGGAGTCACCGAGCTGCCATCTTCCGAAGTCTGCCCGCTCTCCTCCTCCTCCGTTCGCATGAAGGCGAGATAGCTCTCGACGTTTTCGACGACGTTGTCAAGGACGTCAATTACGTCGCCGTACATATCGGCGTCTCGATAGCTCATCTTCGCTCTTCTATTTTCGTACCTTGAACACTCACAAAGTCAGGAGATATTTCTATATTGCGCCGGGATGTGGGGGGTAGGGGAAGAGAAGTAAAGGAAAAAAAAAAAAAACGAGTGCAAGCAAGTTAGAAGAGAGAGAGTTAGCAGAAAGAAATAAATATATAGATGTCTAAATGAACAGATAGAAGGGTCTGGTTCAATTAAAAAATTAGAAAGTGACAGCAAACGGAAAAGAGCAAATACACGAATATATACAAGCAGACAGTTGACGAGACTCAACTTTTTTTTTTTTTCGTGAAAAGAGAGATTCGAAAGGTACACCAACACAACTTCTCTCCGACCGTGTGCTTGTGGATGCGTCGGAAAGTTTACTTTCCGGCAACTGCGCAGTAGAACGTTTCAAGAGTGCCAAGCAATATGCGCGCGTTAGAAAAAAAAAGAAGGAACAAGAAATGAAGAAGAAGAGCAGTGTGCTCTCGTCAGTAAACCTTAATGTAACGCAGTTTGCTGAGCAGAAGAAGCCCTTGTGTCGAATAGGGCAAATAGACAAGAGAAAACCCCGCTTTGTCAATTTTTTTTTTTCAAATGTTTGTGAGCGGTTGTTAAAATAGAATAAGAGAAGGTGCCGCTCGTCTAGCCAATTTCTAAGTTTAATTATAAGCGAGGAGAAAAAAACAAAATGAGAGAATGGAAGTAGGCAAAAAAAATTAGAAAAAGATACCCCTGCGCACACACAGAGAGCAGCTCAAGAGCACTGAAGACAGTGTATGACCCAACCTTCCCAATTTCGTGCGAATACTAAAAAAAAAAAAGAAATAGATAGTAATAATTTTGGTGGTTTCGAGTCTCCTTTTTTATGTTGTGTTTTAAAATGAGAGACAATTCGTGAGAATTGTGCTACTGGGCACTTTGCTAGATGGTGGGAAGGAAAAATATATATATAAGAGAAGGGCCAATGAAGGGGAGAGGAGGAGGAGGATACAAGTAGTTTTATCAAAGTGTTTACGCATTCGCCATTACAAGGAGAGAGAAAGGATCCACACCAAAGAAAAACAACAACAACAAGATGAGGAGTGCGAGATCGCAGTGAGGAGCTCAAACATACTGTGAGCCGTTCCCTAGCGATGTGAGTTCAGGTCAACATTGTCTTTTTTTAAATTTCTGTTATCGTTAGTGTACAGAAATGAGCAAATCGGATCCTCAAAGAAAGGCAAATCGTAGCCCACAGAAGAAAAAAAAAGGAAGTTTGTGTCTGTTTCTCGTTTGTCTTTCTCGTTTGCCGCGTGCACGTGTGCTTGCTACACTTTTTCAGCGCGGTCGTTGCCAGCACTGGCGATGGAGTTGGTGGCTGGAGGGGTGTACTTCAGCTCACGCCACGATGTGAGCTCAAGTTCGGCTTGCTTGCGCTGCACAAGCGCCCACACATCAGCAGGCGTGACCTCCGCGTCCTTCTTGTACTGCCGCTCCTCCCACTCCAACTCCCCACTTGCCTTCTTGTGCTTCAAACTCGCCTTGTGCGCATCCGCTGCGTGCGAGTCTGAAAACTGAATATCGCAAACGGAGCAGTAGAATGGTGAGCGATGCGGAGTTCTGGCGGCTGCGGCCGCTGAGGAGTTCGATGACCCGTGTAAAAGAGAATCCGCCATGAGAGACCACAGCAGCGAAGAGAGAGATAGATGGAAAAGGAGAGCGACAAACGATTCAAACTGTTCCGTTTCTTTAGTTGCTTTAGCTTTGCTGCTTGGATGGATGGACCCGTTTCGTTTTTGAAGCTCCTTTCAATGTTCCCAGCTTGCTCAATAGAACTTCATTGAAGAAAGAGAGAGAGAGAGGGAGGGAAAAAGGAGCGTGTAGAAAGTTTACCTCTTACAATTTTAAAGATCTTTTATTTTTATTGTAAAGTCGATTGGTATGTTTCACACGCGCACCCACGTGAAGAGAATTGGTATCGCGTGCAGCTATGTTTTCCTGCGCATCGCAAATTCAGATGGGATGCAGAAAGAGGCAGGACCGCATCTATGTAGAATGGAGAAGCTGCAACTTTTATTTTTGCCTGCTTAACGCGTAGCAGAATGCGCAGAACAGCATTCGATCAAGGTTATCTTTCAGCTAAATTATATATACACATTTTCTTTTCTTCGGATAAATAGCGATTGGAGTTTGAGTAGATAAGAAAAAAAAATGTGAGAGACAGGCAGCGTTCTAACCCAACCCTTAAATTTGCCAATGGTACAGAGCAGAATCAAAAATTGAGCAACAACAACGACAACGACGGAGTACAGCGCGCCGGAAGTACACAGAGACGCGTAAAGAACAGAAATGAAAAAAAGAAGAAGCTAAGAGAGGGACTGAGGACGGCGCGCAGGGCCTGTGTAGAAGTCCAGCCCGTAATGCTGCATCCACGCGGCATCTTCCTTCTCAGGGAGCAACGCTGATCCTTGATCCGCAACAAGAGGTCGAGGCACGCTACGCGGTTCAGCACCCTTCGCTGTCGAGGGTTTTCCAGGTGCGGTGAAGGCCGAGACGGCAGAAGGCAGAGGAAAAAGTTCGTCGTAAACCGTCGGTGCCGTCTGCGCGCTCTGCACCGGAAAGTCACGATAGGCCCACCGCTCCTCGGTGCTACTCTCGCAACGACTAAGATGATGCAAAGGTTCACGCCTACGCGTTGGGGAGGCGAACGTAAATGCTGCCTGACACGTCAACGCTGCTCCGCCACGTTTCGTTCTCGGGGTGGGAATTACGGCGGAGGCGCGCGCGACGCAGGAGCGGTGCGGGTTTCTGCGCGGCGTAGCCAGTGGCGACGCCGAGAGAACGCGCGGACTCAGACCCTGCTGAATTGGAGTGTGCTGTACAACTGATGTTGCCGCCTTGTAGCCTGCAGGCTCTACCTCAAGGTTTGATGCCGCAAGTCCCGGCTGTGGTTGCTGCGGTGGTGCATACGCGTGCATCCACAGCACGGCAGCCCACAACGCATCCACTACCGGGCGTCGAAGATCATCGAAGAGCGCGAGGCTGTCGACGAGGGCGGACCACAGCGTGAAGAGCGACACGGACGCAAACAGCGTGCACCACGCGGGAAGTTTGCCCTTACCGTTGGTGGACATCAGCAACGGCAGCGTGTCGGGTGGCAGCTGCAGGAGCGTGTCCAGCGAGGTCGGCGAAGAGGTGTAGTCGTGAGCGGCGCACATGTAGGCGTCCTGAACACTGCGCAGGGCATTGCGCAGACGCGAAAGGATGGCCAAGACGTGTCGCTGGCGTGAGGCGTCAAACAGAAATGGCGCACCGGCTTCATTGTACGGGTGGGCTGTGCGCGGCGCACGTGCCAGCTCGGCAAGGGAAGTGCGGGGGGACACGAGCACATCAAGGAGACATAAGCAGGCGTCAAGGCTGACACGCGTTGATGCAGCCACCTCGCTTTTATCGTTGGTGTAGCTATCGGTCTTTGCTGCTGCGGAAGGTGTGGTCGTCGCGCAAGGCGGCGTACGTGGGTATGACATGGATGGCAGCGTTGCCAGTGTGCGCTCGACTTCATCAAGTCGTTGGGAAAAGGACTCCATAGCTGTTTCTCCAATGAATATCTCGTCGCTGACGGTGCGCCGCGGCGAGGCGCTTACCAACGCATCTGTGGAATCAAGGGCAGCTGAGCCGCATTCCTCACACTCGAAAGCCGCAGCGGCCAGACGCTCCAGCGACGAGAGAGGCTTCGTCCTCTGCTGAGTTGCTCCATGACGTTTCACCGCTGCAGGTACTTCTCTATCGCCCTCTTTGATGCTTGCCTGTGGTGGGCTCGCCGAAGTAGAACAACGCGGTGTCTGCCAAGACGAGCTCCCCATCAGCAGGTGTTGTACGAGAGAACGATAAAAACAGTTGGTGAGATCGCCTCTCTCTTGACCTTCTCGCAGGCAGCAGCTATGACGCTCGGAGCGTTCTTCTGCTGCTACCACCCAACACAATAGAGGCAAGTCACCGCGGAGGGTGGGGGAGTGCAGGAGAAGGGAGAGGGTCGAGCTGGCAGAGGTTTCATCGTGCACATGGCACGTGTCTGATGGCATCTCTTCCATAAACTTTTTTTTTTTTTTTTAGGAGGGGAGGCAGAAAGTTTCAGTTGCGAAACCGTTTTTTTCCTTTCCCTCTTTCTCGTCCACCCCTTTTTGTTCCGTTGCTGTATCTCACGATGGGTCTGACGTGGGTCTCTGGTGAGGCATGTGGGCATGCCAGCTTTAGAGGCAATATGAAAAGCACACGCACACACGAACAGGGTCAAACACTGTGCTGTTGCTATGAAGGTTGCCTAAACTCAAAAAGGTGAATATATATATATATATATATTATATGCGGGACACACGCAAAAGAAGAAATGGAGAAGTAAGAGATGAAATGGGGATATAGGAAGAGAGAAACAAACAAACAAACAAAAAAGAATCAGCAGTAAAACGAGAGAGCCCGTTTTC
The DNA here is from genome assembly GCA_030849845.1 of Crithidia brevicula. Lineage (NCBI taxonomy): Eukaryota > Euglenozoa > Kinetoplastea > Trypanosomatida > Trypanosomatidae > Crithidia > Crithidia brevicula. Next base: position 21,333 of record JASAOD010002004.1, on the reverse strand, counting down.
TCTTTGCCGTTCTACCGCGCATGCCAGCTGGTTGAGGAGAGGGAAAGAGTCAGAAGGCAAATAAGCCCTCTCGAGTGTGCACAAAGGCTTCGCGTACCCATACACGCCACTTTCATGCAATACTTGTGCCTTAGCGTTCTGCACGATGGGTGTGAGCGGCGCTGCTGATGGTGTGCTTTTCGTCGTTTGTATTTCATCCAATGGCTATCTCTTTTTAAAGGGCAATTGCCAGACGACAGCAGCTGCTTCATACACGACACACACGTGACTCACTCAGGTGCAGACACCTGAGAGTGTACAGTAAATGGGATCCCTTTCACACCTCTTAATACATGGCAAAACAAACCCGTGGTCGTTGCTGTGTTTTTCTTTTTTTTCTTTTTGGAGTGTTTTGTGAATTCTGTTAGAAACAACATATCCGAAAGAGATCATCATAGAAAACTAAATTTTTAGTGACTAATCAAGTACAACAACCACTAACACAACAACAACAACAACAAATAATACAACTTTTCTGTTTCACTGGAAACATGTTAACAACAACTATATCGAAAAAAAGACCTCAAAATCAAAAGAAAATGAACACACATTTTTTTTTTAGCAACTGTTCTTTAACTCAATTCACCGGTAAGAAGGCAGAAAAAAAAAAGATATAAAAAAAAGACACGCCTCTTTATCATAATAAAAGATGGAGTCAAGTAGCACAGACACATAAAAAAAAAGTCAAACAAGGAACACAGAATAGCGTATGTACCACTCAGCCCTTCATCGAGCACGTCTGCACCTCACTGAAATTTCTTCCGACTGAACCTCTTTTTTATTTTTTCGCTTAACCACAATTTCTCGTCTGGCTTGGGATACAGACGCACCAAAAGGCGTATGCATACCCATACGCTCGCATACATGTGTGTGTCGTGTCCGCCGCCAACAAGAATCGCTTCGCTCAGAAAAAAAGAAAAAGAAAACAAAGAGACTAGACAAAAAGCACTTTAAGTGAGGTGCCTCCTAAGGGGGAAGAAAGAGACGCATACACACACATACACCTTTAAACAAGTTCTTTACCATCACACACAAAGGTGTTCTCACTTTCATACTTAGAATGCAATCAGATAAATGAATTGGAAAAAAAAAACCATGAAAACATCATTGCTGGGAAAAACCATTGGCACGAAAATAAGGCCCCAAAGAACTAGCTCCTGCCCCTTATTATCCCTTGCTGTTACCATCCTTTTTTTTTTAGATGCCATTCTTGCTTGAATGCAGTTCACGTTTGCGAATCACGCGCATGATGGAAGAGCCTCACTTAGTGTTTGTGTGAGAAAAAAAACGGAAAAAATATAATGAATAATCTGTGAATCACAATAGCACGGCTCGAGGGGCATGAGGAAGATGAAGGTGAGAACTAGTCACCACATAACTTATACTTGAGGGCTCGACGGACAAACGTACCTACCTCCCTGGTACGCGCCACTCAAAAGAATAGCTCGCACGGTAACGGAACCAAACAGAAGAAAATTGTGAGAGAAAAAAAAAAAAAAGAAAATTAGGAAGCAGCGCATAGACGTGCTCAGAAAACGGTATCAGTCAAGCAATGATTTTTGTTCACGCACCATCGCTCTCACCCTCTTTTTTCTTAATTTTTTATCTGCGGAGAGCTGTCCTTCACGCGGCATCCAAACATGTGGTTTACTTCTTCTTCTTGCCCGTCACAGGCTTGGCACCGACGCGCTTGCCCTCAATGTTCACCTTGTTATCCAGACCCATCGTCTCCACCACCGCACCCCAGCCCACGGTGATCTTGCCCTCGCGAATCGTAAACTTCAGGCCCTTCGAGATCGGCATCGGGTAAGCCAGCGTGAGAATCAGCTCGCGGTTGTCGCCGGGCATGCAGACCAGCTTGCTCTCGAACTCTTTCAACTCCGCCTCCTTCTTCTTATCCTCCTCGGCACCGCGGCCGTACTTCTTGTTCAGCTCCTCGCGCTGCTTCTCCGCCTCCGGGAAGCTCATGTCCGCCGTGACATCCGCGCAGTGGAAGAACAGCTGCGGGCGGTAGTGCGGGCTGAAGCCGGTGTGGCGGCCACCCTCGTCCTTGGTCAGCACGTACACCTGCGCCTTCAGCTTATTGTACAGGTTTGTGCTGCCGGTGGCGGCCATCACCATGCCACGCTCCACGTTCTCCTTCGACAGGCTCGTGGTGTCCCCCGCGCCAACGATGCTGACGCCGACGGAGTCACCGGGCATGCACTCGTCCAGCGTCTTGTGGTACATCTCAATGCCGGTGACCTTCACGGTTGCCTTCTTGGCACTGAAGCCGGCCAGCTCGGCGTCGGTGTTCAGCTTCAGCACACCCTGGTCCACACGGCCCGTCACAATGACGCTCTTCTTGTCCTTGCCGATCTCGTACACGTGCTCAATCGCCATCAAGAAGGGCTTGTCGGTGTTGCGCGGCGGGTCGGGGATCCACTCGTCGCACTTCTGCACCAGCTCCAGGATCTTCTCCTCATACTTCGCGTCACCCTCCAGCGCCTTCAGCGCAGAGCCGCGCACGATGGGCGTCTCCTCCGCAGGGAACTTGTACTTCTCCAGCTGCTCCCGCACCTCCATGTCCACCAGGTCGCACGTCTCCTCGTCCGTCATGTCCGCCTTGTTGATAAAGCCGACGAGAGCCGGGAGGCCGATCTGAGAGCAGATGAGAAGGTGCTCACGCGTTTGCGGCATCACGCCGTCCGTGGCAGCCACCACGATAATGCCGCCGTCCATCTGTGCAGCACCGGTGATCATGTTCTTCACAAAGTCCATATGGCCAGGGCAGTCAATGTGGCCGTAGTGGCGCTTTTCAGACTCGTACTCGACATGCGTGGCGTTGATGGTAATCTTGCGGCTCTTCTCCTCGGGCGACTTGTCGATGGCGAAGTAGTCCATGGCCTGGGCCTTTCCCGTCTTGGCGAGAACGGTGGTGATGGCCGACGTCAGCGTTGTCTTACCGTGGTCAACGTGTCCAATAGTGCCGATGATCAGATGCGGCTTGCCACGCACAAAGGCCTCCTTAGCCTTTGGGGCGAGAATCTGAACTGAAGAGCGAAACATCCTGTTCAAAATTTATATTTGTTGCTGTTTGCGTGTGTGTTTTGGTTCGCTGGCGAGCGTATGTGAGAGAGAGAGAGTGAGAGAAAGACGAAGAGTGAGAAGGAAATGGAGAATACAGGGAGCGCCACAAAGCCGTCGCGTGCGTGCTGCTTCCGAAAGATGAGCTTCACAAAGAGCCTCAAATACTACTCAAAGAAGACACACACACACACACACAAACACAACGATCAACCATTAGGTTGCCGATGGTAACAAAGATTAGGCGGAAGTGAACCGATAGGTCTGAGAAGCGCTAATAGCCAGCTGATGCAGCCCTCACAGAAAATGGTCTGTTTCGCCAAGGTCTTCCTATGTATTCTGATGCCTCCGAAATCACGCCTATTACTGTCGTACCTCTCTGTCTCCCTCCCCTTTGCCGAATTGCCACCGATACTTCTCAGTATTCGCTACACGTCACTCCTCCCGTTTCTTTTGTGTTTTCTTTTGTGTTCTCATTCCTCACCCACACCTTCCCATCGATACCCCCACTCTCATCCCCATGGACCTCGGCGGCTACGACTAAGGCTTCCCACAGGGGGGAGAAGACGCCGACACTGAACGATCTGACGAAGCTGGTGAAGGCCTTTGTGGAGTCCACCACGAAGGCGATGGAAGTGTTTCAGGCGTCAGCAGGAGCAAAGACGAAAGCCGGTGGAGACCCGTACGACACCATTTGCGAAGGCGATGAACGAGCAACTCGAGCGTTCGCACGAGATGCGCATCCCGGGCAGGCGCGCCTACAACGCGTTCAAGGATTACCGCAGCGGGCTGCACAACCCCACGCAGTGGAATGAACCTACATGGCGCGCAAAGTGGGAGGAGACGTACAAGTCTCGTGCCCGGGCGGCCATTCTCACGCCCCACCAGACGATCATGCTGTCGATCCTGACGGACCCGCATGGGACGGCCGAAGAGATGCGCAACCTCTTGGCTGTTCTCGCCCTCCTCCCTGCTGACAAGGTCCTGCCCTTCTACAACTTCACGATGTACGACGGGATGGGACTGGAGGGGGTGGACGCGCTTGAGCACCTGGATACCATTCCGGTGCCTCTGCACAACCCCAAGCTCCTCGCTGACCTCAACAGCAAGACCATCCAGGAGTACGTGACCTGGTTGAACACCCCCGCGGCATACGAGGGCTACGGCGCCCCACAGCGGCCTTTCTCGATGTATGCCGACGACGGGGCATTCGGGGGGGCAAGTACGGTCCCACGGCGCCTTCGACCGCTCGTCGCCGGTCCAGCAGAAACCAAGGGGGTTTGTGGGCTCTGGGGTGGCTGACGTGCCCCTCATTGCTCTGTCGCGCCTCGCTATCCATCCCCCGGCAACAGAGCCAAAAAAACGGGACCCGCGCCAACAACCAGAAGTTGGCGCAGGACAAGTGAGCACTGCTCAGCCCGTCCCCGACGACGCGGTCGAGCCTCTTTTCGTAGGAGGGGACCTCCACGAGGGTCCAACAAACAACACAGAACTGGATTTCCTCCTGGAGCGCTACTTCCCTGCGCGTTCCTGGCTTCGCTGTAACACGCTGCCCAACATGTCACATGCTCGAGCCACGAACATCCTGCTGCGAGTGGTCCGTGGCGAACTGCTGTACTTCCCGGTATACGCGAGAAATCACTGGGTGGCTGGAGTGTGGACGGTGGAAAAGAACATCCCCACCCTCACACTGTACGACTCGGCCCCCAACACCGCGCTGCAGAAGGAGATAGTGCGCCAGTTACAGACGTACTTTACCGCCATGGTGCCCGTTGTGTTCGGAAAGTGCCCGAAGCAGCTCCGTAACAGTGCCGACTGCGGCATTTACATGCTGCTCAACTTCGTTCGAGCGCACCTACGCAAGGGCCCGCTGCCCGCCACACCCTCCCTCCCCCCAGGCCGTACGCCGCTTCTTCACGGAAGCCGTTCAGCAAAAGCCGCTGCAGCACTTTTTTCGAGGACTGCACGCGGCTGGTCTGGGCCAAGGCCGTGCACCCCGCGCCCGAGTTACACGGAGGAGCAGCAAGGCAAACCAAGGGTAAGAAGCCTCAGCGCACCAAGGGAGTCCCCTAAACAACGACACCCGCGCAGCCTTCGCCTGACACGAGACGCGCACGCCCCGCAACAAAGGACATCACGGTCCAGCGACCCAACAAAGGTGCAACGGTCTCTGCCCAGAAACCCTCCGCTGCTCTGCCCCCCACTGCGGGCCCCGCAAGAGCAGCGGGAGCGGCCTCGGCTCCTGCGAAGCAACCACCGGCAAAGCAACCCGCGAAGCCACCCGCAAAGCCACCTGCGAAGCAACCCGCAAAGCAACCCGCGAAGCAGCCTGCGAAGCCACCACCGGCAAAACAACTTACGAAGCAGCCTGCGAAGCCACCCGCAAAGCCACCTGCGAAGCAACCCCCTTTTTGGAGTAAAAGCAGGATAGAAAGAAGGAACGGGTTTGCTGACGTGCAGCGGACGTTTTGAGATATTTGTGTTTGTTTTCCCCCCCTCATTGACCGTTTCTTTTACTTTTTTGTTTCTCGTTTTTGTTAGTTTTAAATTCTATTAAAATAAATTATTTTTCATTTTACTTTTTGTTTTTCCTTTTATTTTCCTTGCCATATGTGATTGTCTGGACTCACGGCACCACCTATGCCTTTTGGACATCGATCGCGGAGGAATTGGGCATCCTGCGCGGGGGATCGATGGTAGCCACAGCACGATAGAAAGTAAGAAAGCGAAAGCGAATGTAGGGGCTGAAGCGTCTTACGAAGACTAAATATGTGAGGCACTGAATCGTCTTGCGTGAGCAAGGTCGGCAGTTAGCATAACGGATTACTCTTTCCACTCTCTCTCTCCTACCAACCCATCTCCTCCAGTCTCGTTACCAAAAAGAAATATTTTTTTGTGTCTACGCACGAAATACTCGAGTCGCTGGAGACAGGAGATATGAAAAAGAGAGAGATGAAAAAGGTGAGAGAAGACAATGAATCCTAGGCGCTAGTTAATTCGTGTTGTCGATTACCTGGTCAGAGAAGAGAGAGGTTGAAGGAGACGAGCGTGTTGGATGCTATACCGGAATGAAGAACGTGCTATCTCACAGGGATGCCGGTTCGCAAGCTGCACGCTTGCTTCACCGGCCGACCGCACATTTAGGACTTCACAATTTACGTTTTCTCTGTTCAATGGATTAGTGGAGAACTGACCCTAATTACCAGAACAGCTGGGCACAATTGCCGATGCCTGCTGCCGGCAGTGGTCTAAAGCTTACTGACCCGTTCCTAATTAAGGGTCCTTAAATTAATACAAAAGAAGGAAAAAATTAGAAACAAAATAATGTTCACTGAGCACGTGGTACCCACCCTCGTTTTGTATTTTTCTGGGTCCGCGAAAGAAAATGAGAGAAGAAACAGTGCCTCGGGCACGAGAAAAAAAACAAAGAATTGAGCCTCTAGTGGGCTTAAAAGAAAAAACGGTGCCTTGGCCCTTTTTTTTTTGGGAGGGGGGTGGGAGGGTGGCAGTTGTGCCAGAATAATTCTAAAAATTAAAAAAAACACAAAAAACAAACAAATTTAAATACTAAGCCTACTCATTAAGACAATGCAGTGAATCCAAACTGTACTTCAGACTGTTCATTTCCCAACACTACTTCAGGGTGGGTGGGTGGTGCTTGAAAGAGGGGAAAAGGAAAACGAATGGAAACAAAAATTCAAGTTGTGCGCTTTGTGGTTACCCATGCAGAGGAAGGCAAGAGGAGAAGAAGGGAGAAAGGATGTTTCACAGGACCTGCTAAGAAAAAAAAAAAAAACGGAACATGCACGCTCATCACACGGAGATGGCTCTACAAGCAGCTAATCCCTATTCCGTATGAAACCGTAGCTCATGACACATTCGCGTCTCGACACGCCCATACTAGTTCACAGTAGCGCTTGCTTTTCTATATTTCATCGGTACACCGAAAGAGCCACAGGCAGACACACACACACACATACGCATTGTTTAGTAGTTTTGAGATGCGAGAGGGAGGGAAGAGGAAAAGACGAGAAAGCATAGGTGATAAACTGCGCGTGAGTGTAGCTCCATGATGGCAACCTCACCACCGTGACTGAAGGCAGAAATAAGAACACTTCTTGCAGAGATAATTTGAAGCACAACAGCTTCAACCATTAGTATTTGATGATTGTGGGTTGCTTCGTCGATGGAGATTGACGCGGACATCGAGGATGTTGAAAAGGCTCGCAGAAAGATACATTATCCCGAGGTACACATAGTTCTGCCTCGTTAACTCTTCAGTGGTTCTGTCTATTCCCTTCACCACTTCGCACTTAGAAAGCACAGAGTTTTGTCTCTTTTTTTTTTTTTACAAGGACGAACGCGGGCATCTAACTTACATCAAAACAAACAAACAAACAAACAAACAGGAAACGCGCATGCACGTAATTCACGCTGTTCTCTTCCTCTCTTTAATATTCGCGCCAAAAAGGAAAGAGACCATGGGTTAACATGCACGTGCACGGTGGACAGCGTGAGGCTGCTCCACTTCACAGCACACACACGGGCTCACACGCAAACACACGTATCGCCTACATGGCGCACCAGTACACAGTTACCACTGCGTAGAGGTGCGCTGAAAGATCGTGCGAGTGGCTCAGCCATCCATCCGAGGGGGCGTAATAGCAGCTGGAGCACACGTGCAATCCTGCCCCGCACTTTCGCATGATCATCGTGTGTACGACAAACTTAAACGGCTTGCCGAGACCCACAAGACGCTCCATAATGCCGTCGCAGATTCGCGCGATCCACATTTCAGATTTCACGTGGTCGTACCGCTGCGCCACGTCCTCACCCGCCTCCTCCTCTTGCCCCGTAGGAGACGATGGAGACGGAGTGGCGCCCGGCAGTCCCGCCACGTCCCTATTGGCTAGGCTAGGGGAGCCCACAGGACTCGCCGCCGCACCAGCAGCCACACCACCCAACGCGTCGGCGCCCACCACGTCTGCCCCGGTGCCAGCGTCGTCGTCGAAGTACGGGCTGAGAATCTGCAGGATGATATTCTTCACGTCGTTGGCAGCCACGGTGTCGAGCTCCGCGGCATCTGCGTCGTCCGCATCGTCTTGGACGTCGTCTTGTGCAGCCTCCTCTCGGTCCACGGCACTGTCGCCTAGGAGGGAGGCCGCACGGTCCTTGCTCTTTGCCTCTGCGGCGTTGCCTTTCGTGCTGGATTCCCCCGCGTCGTCGTTCTCTGTCTTGGCAGCTGCGCCGTCCGCCGCGGCAGGGGACAGGTGCCCGTTGCTATTGGCGGCGGAGGCGTCGAGGGCAGTGCCGCTGAGGACGGAGGTGCCCGAATTTAACGTGGCAGACGCAGCCGCCAAGTCTCCCCCTTTGCTGTCGGACATTGATGATCTCCGTGTGGCGAATAAAGGTACGAATTTTTTTTTTTTTTTTTTAACGGCGTCTCTAACGTTAAAGCGTAGGTATGTATTGGCGCACCACTAGGTGTGATACCCAGCTAATTCAAAACACGGACTGGTAGAGGAGCAACTCAAGCTTTGTTGTGCGTGGTGTCTGTGGGTTTTTTTTATTATTATTCACGTCCAATCACCTCGGTATGACACTTCCAGAGGATTCTTTGTTGTCCTAAACACTGTGAGGTGCATTCATCTTGGAGGAGATAGAGGCACGGCAGTGAGAGATGCAAGTGAGGTAAGAAAAAATTAATATCATTTTCTTTTACATTTAGACGTTTATATAAAGCAAATAAAAGGTTAATCGAGGTGTGCGAGAGAGTCGACGAGCACCTTTAATGCAGCGTCCAAAGTATCTTAAGAAAGGTAGGGAAGCTCCACCCCCCTAATTTCTTTTTTAGAGTTTCGAAGGAGAGCTATCACTCTGTTTTCATTGATTTATGAGGGTGAATTGAACTTTTAGCGGGTTTATTATAATTTCTTACTTTTTTTTTTGTATTTCTATGCCTGAAGGCTCTCGCTTCGAAAGGCTCAATAGCACAAGTGCGTGGGCTAGACCAAGTTGCGGAAACGCATGACTTCTCCTGCGTCGAGGCCCAGCTCCGCCTCGCACCACGCAGGCTGCTTCGAGAGCACAGTGGACAAAAAGTCACGCAGGCGCGCATCGCTGCCGCACAGCTGCACCAGCTGCGAGTGACTCTCCACCACCGTCAACAGACGCCATCGACAGAGCAGCCGGATGGCGTAGCGAAACGCTTCGCGATCTAACGCCGCCGCAGCCCGTGTACCGAGGGATGAGGAGACGTCTTCGAGTAGGTCCGCCACCGTGCGCTGCCGCACACCGGTGGTGTAATGAAGATGCATGTAAAAGAGAACCAACATCAACTCCCGGCTGCCGTAGCCCATGCCAACCAGCTGGCCAGCTGCAAAGAGGTCGAAGAGGTGTGGAGGCTGAAGGGAGAGAGGCGGTAGGGCGACACTCGCACGGCCACGGTTGTCCGCGCAGTCTTCGCTCGCGACGGCAAAGGGAGACACCAACGAGGCACCACCCTCGGACGACAATTCAATGTCACGGCTTGCAGCATCAGGATGATGAAGAGGTGGCTGCACGCGAGGCACCAGCACCTGTGCAGACTCCCGCCACCTGGTCAGAATCCTGGCCGGCAGGCCCGGTGGACAGGCAGAGCTGTTCGTCTGCCCTGCCGGACAACGCTCGCTGCGCGGTGGGATGGGCTCGTGTTGCAGCCGCCCGCGGAGCCACTGCAAGAGCACATGCCTCCCCGCCGCACCAAGTAAGTCTACTTCCCCACTCGCCGTCTTGCACAGCGCACTGGCTAAGATGGCCAGAACGGTGGCACAGGTGCCGCTCTCCACCTCCACCTCAACACCAAGAGATGTAATACGCTGGACCAGGGAGGCCGCAGCGAGTGTCGGCGACGCTCTCCCATCTCTGCTGGTATTGCTCGTCCGCAGCGCTGTGGCCGCCACGCGCAGCTGGCGCAGCAGCTCCTCGCACACCACCCCCTGCACCTCCATCGCAAGAGATGGGTGCGCCAGCAAACTTTCCACGGTCCACGTGCGGGGCACCACAACACTGGAGGACGAAGAGGCGGACTGCTGTGAGGGGGCAGGGGCAGCCGCAGTCGCGGTGAGCGAAATATCGCGTGCGGGCTGCCATCGCCACCCTGACTCGCACGCGCTACTCGTTGCACCACCTCCGCCCACCGCCGCAGCGACACCGTCGTGAAGAGCCTTCGCTGATTGCGCAGTCGCGCCCGTCGTTGATGCGCGCGCCTCAAGTCCCGCTCCAGCTCCGGTAATTCCCGTTGATTCCGCGTCCAGAAGACCAAGAATGTGACGGCGCTGCGAACGCACCTCTCGCAAATTCGCCTCCGTGGCGTGCAGATGTGCTTCCAAACTGGCCATGGACACCTGCAACTCCTTCAACGCCTTCTCCTCCGCTCGTCGGCGCGAAGTGCTCTCATGTCCGCGCCGCAGCTTCGTGGCACCGTCCCGCAGTGCCGCCAAGGCGTCGCCCCGCTCTCGTATCAGCTCTCGAAGGCGAAGCTGCGAGGACGCGTCCTGCTCCATGACGCGGAGCGTGGCCGCCATCAGCCCCGCGAGCGACCACGGCAGCAGCGGCACGTAGCGGGTCTCGCAGGTGAGCCGACTGGACAGTCGCTTCTCCAGCTGCCGGATGTCCGGTGCGGCGGAGGCGAGCACCAGCGACAGCCCACCACCACCGCTGCCACTCCCACCGCTGCCATGGCTGCCCTCACTGTCGTGCATCAGTCCGGAGAGAACGTAGAGGAGCTGGTCGCAGCGGATGCCAAAGAGATCGATGTCACGAATGCACACCACAAGGTTGCAGCCTTGGCTCTTGAGAAGCAGCAACGCCCGCTGCAGATGTGGCAAGGCGCTGGCTGCGCCGCCGGTGAGGTAGGTGGTCGTCGACGTCACCATCATCTCCGTGTTGTCATCGCTAACAGCGTCTTCGTCGTTCTCTGAGCCGTCACTGCTCTCAGAAGAGAGCGCCTCTGCCGGCCTCCCACGCCGCACACCTGCCTTCGCCGTCTGCTTGTTGGATGAGGCGCCCGCTGCACCTTGCGCAGCGCCTCCACGGCGGCCGCCAGCAGCTCGTGAGGTTGAGAGAGAGTCATCTAGAGCACCACTTGCCATTGTTGTTGTTGATGCTCCTGCTGCTGCTGCTGCTGCGACGTCCATGCGTCGCTCAAAGTGGAAGAGCTGGCCGAAGCCAAAGGCCCCGGTGCGCAGCAGGTAATGCGCCTGCCGCAGTTGCAGCGACTGCGGGCTCTGTAGAAAAGCATAGAGCTGTTGCGCAATCACACCAAGTGCCGCCTCATCGTCGCGAAGCAGCGCGCCGTGCAGCTCCATCACAAACGTACTCGGGGTGCGGCGCACTTCTTGTGCGAGAAGGCGCAAAATGCGATGTTTGCCACTTCCACGCGGTCCCCATAGCACTTGACAGGATCGGTGGCCCAAGGTGCAGGACGCTGCGATGGTAGCACGGATGGTGCGGTAGGCCAGCTCCTGCCGATCTAGCAGCTGATCTGCATCTGTAGTCGGACCCTCTTCCCCGCTTGCCGCGGATGTCAGGGCTGCCTCGCCCAGCGCTGCGGCGTGTAGAAAGGCTGGGCTGGTAGCCGTCGTCAGCTTCGCTAATAACTGGCAGCAGCAGCGAATGAACTGAAATTGGATCTGGGCGAGGAAGGTCGAGAATACCACGGCGTCGCTCACGTTCCACGCAGTATCGGGGAGAGAGGAGGACGGCAGCGTGTAGCGTCGCAGCAATGAAGAAGACAGGCTCGGTTTCGCCGTCTCTTCCCGCTGTGCAGAGTTAGAAGCCGCACCAGCCTCGTTGGCATTTCCCGTGTCCGGCATTGGTGGGGTCGTCACCGCCGCCTCCTTTCGCGCGGCCTTTTTCTGCGGTTCAACCGCGGAGGGGGAGGGGGCAGCGGCTGCCGCAACGCTTGCTCGTTTTCTCGCCGCCGTGCTCCGGCTCTCATTCGTGCTCTTTACGTCCATCGAGTGAGCCTTCCTCGTCGTTCTCATTTGCGTTTTCTCATGACTGGTGTCGTCCTTGTTCCGCTTGCCACCCATCGCCGGTACCTTTCTTGCGGTCCCAACACGTTTGCTTGTTTGCTTTGCAGCGTGCTTTGACGCGCCTTTTCCTGTAGCAGCTGCACTTTTCTTCTTGGCCGCATTCGCCTGGGGCGGTGGCTTGGACGGCGCGGCTGTGGCGCGCTTACCCTTTGGTGGCATCTGGCAGCGGGCAAGTGGATCTCAATCAGCGAATGGGCAGCTGCACAGAGGGTGCCAAGTTTAAAGAGATACAGAGGACTACGGCGTACTGAGAAGAATTGAAGCACTTTGCTTCGAAAAAGAAGTGCCACTGATTCGGACAGGGACGGAATCTAAAACCAGACTTCATGCAAAACAACGTTTGAAAATTGTATAGGTGGAGAGGTGAGAGCAGGTCATATGTAAGACGCCTAATCGAAGATAAATGAGAGCAATGAAGGCTTTCCACTAGGTGTGTCTATTATATTATCTCACTCATTCAAAAAACAAAACCTAAACACCGAGGCGAATATCGCAGGTGCTTAACACCCTTCTCCGCCACGCTCGAGTCTATTGCACCCAGCTGCGATACAAACTGGAGAGAAAGAGAGCGAGCTGGAAATTTTTATACAGTTAACGTAAGCACTTGCATATTGCAAGCACAAATTACTTCCAGTATCTTAATGCGTCAGCATCACAAGAGCAGCACCAACAGCAATTCGCAAAGTAATAATCATAATGGAGCAGAAGGACACATAAGAAGATGATTGGGAGATAAAAACCGGAAACAACGGTACAAGCTAGCTCTCAGAGGTAATTTACGGTCTTCGAGAAATGCAGGCAAGCATAGACATTGTAAGGACACGAAAGCCAACAAACCCCACCCCCATTTCGTGCACCTTAACTCAAGTTCTGGCGCAGCCAGGAGCTACTGAAAGAGAACGATAAAAAGCAAGTTTAAAGCAAATCCATTTTCAGCTTTTCATAAAGTATACGTAATAATAATAATAATAGCACTCTATTCAACCGAAGAACGCAACATCAGTGCAAAACTCACAGTTGTATTTGAGCAACACACACACGAAAACGCCAACAAATTACTCAACAAATTCAATAAGACGCCTCATCTTTAAAACAAACAAACCTTCGTTGAGTCGCAGCCGCAGAGGCCGTGCGGCAGCAGCGTGGCCGAACAGCCCAACAGCACAGCGAAACAGTGACGGCAACAACAGCAGTACGGCAGCAGCAGCAGCAGCAGCAGCAGCGCGTGCGTAGGAGGCTCAATATTTGTNACAGTGACGGCAACAACAGCAGTACGGCAGCAGCAGCAGCGCGTGCGTAGGAGGCTCAATATTTGTACACATTCGAAATGTCCACATGGGTGTAAGTCGGTCCGCTCGTCGTTAGAAAGTTTTCTCATCACAGCGCTCCTCAGGAGTGCGGCATGCCGGGGCGGGCCGCGCAGCGACCTGCGCCACCGCGAGCTTGGTAAAAGGAGAGTTGGTGTAAACACTGCGACACAGAGGTACTCTCAATAATGAATGTGTTGTTCAAATGCGACCAGTATACAGTCGATGCTGCACATTGACGTTGAGATCTGTCCTAGATTGAGTGTACGGAGACGACAGTCTCCTACCGTGTTTCTCTTGTATTCTTAGTCTGTGGCTTCTTCTTTGTAAAAAAGGTTGTAGGCGTTGACGTAGGTGTCAGAGTGAAGAATGTCGATGACACTGAGTCCCAGGTCGTTGGCGTGCACAAACTCGTCTAGTGGCAGCGATGTCGGGTGCTCAGGAAGCTCTCGCGGCGTGGGCTGGTGTTGGGATTCAGAAGGTGCTTCGCGTGGACATGCTGCAGTACTTCGGTGGCATTCTGCTATACGGGAAGGGCGAAGAAAAGGAAACGTCACACGCGGGTCACTGGCAAGGGAAAAGAATGAAGTGTCTGTGTTGCCACTGTCGTCTGGCTCTGCGTGCGGTACCCACTTACACGGCAGGAACTTCAACCAGGGACGCCAATTTCGTGCAAAGTGCTGTTCCTCATTGTCTATCAGCGACGCAATTAAGTCCGATGTGGTGCGGGTTTCTGAAGAGGATAAGTGAACCGCTTCTTTGCTGGAGAGATGAGGTTTTTGTGCGATCTCATAAATTTCGCCAGTGCTGGTGTCAGCAGAGTTTGCTCTATGGCTGCCGTTGCCCACCTCGACGAGAGCTACAGACACACTGCCGTCTTCGACTTTGATGCAGGTGCTGGTGTGACCGATAGACACAGAGTTACATCCTTCACTCGCGCCCGTCTCGCCTTTTGCGCATCCTGCCTTTGACTCCGTCTGCTGCTCACACACCTTCCCGATTGAGTGAATAGCAGCGGCATTCTCCCATAACCCAGCATCGTTGGGGAGTGGTGACCGTGTGCCTTCCGCAAAGGCACGAGAGCGCCGCACGTGACCGTCGTGCCGATGCTGAGAGAAACGTTGGTTCGAGTATCCGTGCTGCTTAGCTTCCGCGTACGCAGCGACAACAGAGAGTGCTCGCTCGATGCCCAGAGCCGCAACAGCGACGGGTGGGGCGGAAGGGAAGCGCATGTATGGAATCCGCCTGGCGGAGGTGCCGTCTTGTATGCTCGAGGCATGCGATGTCAACGCCTCTCCGTCACGAGCGGAGATCGATGGCCGGCCAGGAGGCCGCATTGCATCTTCCAGGCGGTGGTCTTGCTGGGCAAAAGTGCGCCGATCAATAGCAGGCCATTCGGCGTAGCTCGGCGTGAGAGTTGACGGTCTCCATGCATCCTCCTTGTTGAACGCCGCAACGCTTCCTTCGGGCGACCCAGTGGGTCCCTCATCACACAGGTGAGGGTAAATGTTCCGCGTTAGCGCGGCTTCCGCGTGTCGGATGCGCGTTCCATCCTTGTCGTACTCGTGCACTTCTACCCCAAAAGGCAGTTGTGTTGGTGGGTCAACTGAAACGCTTATTGTCCCGTCACCGGCAGCACTGACATCCGCTGTCCGTCCTACTTCCTCATTCGCCTGCGTCTGCGCCGTTTCGTCTGCGTCTTCAATTTCCCCTTCCTCTTCCTCTCCAATGCTATCACAGAACTCCTCTGTGCTGTCTTCTAATCTCGCGGTGGACGACGAGAGGGCGGAGGCGTGCGTCGCGTGCAGGAGATCATGGTAGGCTTTCCGCGACCAGCTCGCCAACGGCACTGGTTGTGCCTCATACATCGTCGGCGCCACTTCTTTCACATCATCACCGCGGTTGTGCTGCGTGCTGGCCTCCATGAGATTATCCGTCAGTGATGGCACGTACAGCGCACGGTGAGGTGCCTGATAAGGTGTCTGCTGCTCAAAAAGCAAACACAAGAGCTTCTGGGCCACCTCAAACGCTGTCGGATGGCAGTAAGCCGAAAGGGCGGCTTGCGCGGGGCCGCAGTTCGCGACCCGTGCTCCTCTCATTTCCGTCCTCGGATCACCACTGCCCTTTGCGAGTGTCGCGCCAACGGTGCCATCAGAGCTGCCGTGTCGCGGAGAGCTTAATGAGGCTGTTGCCAGCTCGGCAGTGGATGTGCAATAGAAGTTCTCCAGCAGCGACCACCACGTTGATGAGCAAGTGGATGACACCTTTGCGGACAGCGTCACGCAACGCAGCACCTCTAGCCCTGCTTTCAGCTCCACGAACAGTAGTACGTTGCGCTGCCGAGACTTCAGCTCTCGCGCAGTGCCATCAGTGGAAGAGGACGACGACAACGCCGAGGATGCCCTACAATGTGCCGGCTGCGGCGTGGATGATGTCGACGAGCGCGTACGTAAGACGTCGTTTAGCGTAAAGACAAAGTTTACGGTGACGGCTGCTGCGTCGCTGCGGCAGCAAGACCAAAAGAGCTGAGTACGGGACCGCGACCTCGAGTGCTTATTCTCCTCCTTACCTTCATCTATCACAGCACCTCCGCGCCTTCGAACTGTCGGCAGCGCAGCCCGCAGCTGCAGCACGTAGATAGTCGGCACGGACTCATTAACCCTATGTTCAAGACTTGTGATTTCTGTACCCACCACCGCGTCGGGTGCGCGCTGCTCAGTTGAGGCCGCCTCCAACACACCGTCGGGCAATCTAGGAATGCAACCGAGATCCATGAGACGCCGAATGAGGTCAACATTCAGAATGCTTTCTGCGCAATTCTGTTCCACTTGGCTCGCCGCCGCATCCACGCCCGCGCCGCAGGCCATCTCTTCCACAGCGCTTTCCTTCTGGTAATTAGCCTTTGATTCTCTCAGCGCAGCTGCCACCGCACTCATCCACCACGTCGGTGCGGTATGCGTAAAGAAGCCGCTATACCACTCCCTCCGAGGCACCGTCACACCGCAGCACAGGGGCGAGGGTGTAGATGATAGCGACTTGGCCGCTGGCGATGACGGCGCGTACGCCGAACAGTGATCGGTCAGCCAGGATGAACGTACGCGATCAGCGCCGTTGGGCAGAGAGAAGGCGTGCAGAGCGGGAGGGAGGCACCAGCGCTGCTGCGCGTCCTCGAGCTTGGATTGACAAAGAGACGGTCTCTGCTGCACCGGCACCCACCCCACGCGTCGCGACTTATAAGCAGAGCTGATGGGCGAGGACTCAGACCACTGAGCAGCCGACGATGGAGACCAAGGGCGTTCGGAGTGCGAAAGACAGCAGGCTGCATTCGCTTCTGCGTGATCATTCTTGCGTTTGTGATGTGTCGAGGGTGCGGATGTCTCTGATAGTTGCGGTGTACCTTTCCGCAGAGAGCGCATCATGGTTGCCCGACTATCCATCTCATTTCTGCTCTTTAGCCTCTGTTGTTGTGTCCGCTGATCTGCCGGTGCAGAAGACCCGTGGCTGCCTGCTCCACTCCGCGTCACATTCAGCGGCATTCCTGTGAGCAGGTCATAGTTTGGTTGTTGCACGACATCCTGGAGGGTACGGTTGAGTACAGGGACGACGCTCTCGCGACTGCTACCTCCACTTTGCTCGGGTTCGCGCGATTCGATAAGAGCATGGCGACACGTTTGCTTGTTCAGACCTGTAACAAGCCACGACCTGTGCAGGCGGAACATCCAGCTTGTGCACATTCGCATCCAACGAGGCTGCACCGATGAGGCAGAGAGGTGGCAGCGGTGCGAGCCACAGGACGACGCCCAGCTTTCTGATCTAGAAAACAAAGCGCTCTCTGCGAAACATTCCTGTGCGCTAGGCATCATTGCTATTTTCGGCGCCGCATTCCAGCGAGATGGCAGCCATGCGCGTATTGGACTCCTACTCTTGTCAAGGCCTTCCGTGCGCAGCTGCAACAGGAGCCTCTCCTCCATGGAGATGAGCTGCCTATCCGCCTCTATCACCCAGTCACCCCCGCTCCACAGAACATGCATGCGCGCTGCACGACTGGAGTCGGCACTGTCTTGTTCTGTATTCGCTGCGTCTGAGGTCAACCACGAAGCCGCTGGCAGGAACGCGCGCTGCAAGGCCAGCTGCAGAGCCGCTGTGCCCGACGTACGGGTGAGCGGGGTGCGCTCTACGTAGGCCTCCACCGGCACGCGACGCGTTAACATCTCAGTGGACACATCGCAGTCTGTACGCTCGCTGGAAGGCATATCTGCGCGGTGGCCGCCGCCTCTCTTCCCACAGATGGCGCGACCACGTACGCCTTCATCGCCGGCGATGTACGGTCTTTCCCCAAGAAAGAGGAGCAACGGCGCGCGCTGGCCGAGCTCGTGCATGGCAAAACAGCGCAGCGCGGCAGAGGAGGCATCGATGCACGTTTGCATATCCGCGTAGGCCAGCACCGACGACCACTCCTGTGGAGTCAAAGGCAGCGGGGATGACTGTTCTGCGAAAGCACTGATTTCTGAATAGGATCTGAACGTTTGAGGTGGCCGGGGGCTGTTAGTAAAGTTTCTCTCTACCTGCTCAACCCACTGCGGCGTTGTCAGAGAAAGAGGTGGTGTTGCGCGGAGGCCAACGCGACACGGCAAGCTGCTTGCGTCCCTCAGCAAAGAGGAGCGTTCAATGGGCCGCCGACGCATCTGCTCAAGCGGAGGCCATACGTTCTGGTTGTCGGCATTTGCCATCTCGTTTCTCCGCAAGAAAGCTGCGTCATCTCGGATGGTTGTTGCGTAGGCGCCATCTGGGCATGCAGGTCTTTGCTGTGGCACCACCAGCACATTCGGGGACCAACATCGAAAACGCGTGGGCCGAAAAACGTGACCCGCACGGAACCCGGTGATGGTGGGCGTGGGAGGGAAGATAGCCTGAAGAGCAGCGCTGGTCGACCACCCATCCGCGTCGAACGCAGTCTCGTCGTTGCCCTCCGCTTCAGTAGAGGTCGACGAGCCAGCTGCCGCATCATCCAGGCCTCTTTTATATCCTCCGGAGTGGAGATGATCAGGCGGCAGCGGTGCGCCGTCAGACGGAGAAGACAATGAGGATGACAATGCACTGCTTGCTACTTCCGTTCCGCCTATCATCGTCACTGCTATCGATGCGGATGCACCATGGACCACGGGCGGAGCGGCAGCAGCATCGCGGCAGGAGGGACTCGGGCGGCACTGCGCGGTGCGTGCCAATGCAGGGATGCAAATAGCGACTTCCCTTGAGCGGCAGACGTGACGTGTAAAGCAAAGCATTAAGTCGGGTTTTTTTCTTCTAAAGAAGGAATGAAATGAACAGGAGCAGGCCAACTTGAATGCAGAGGCGTGGGTCGCCTTTTTGTTTTGTTTGTTTTGATGTTCTGGAGGGTAAAGCAGACGTAGAATTAAAAATCAAAAAAGCAAAAATAGAGGAGAGAGCAGTTGTGCCTATCAGAAGAGGAAATTGGAAAACAAAAAGAGATGCGGGTCTAAGTTTCTGTGGTAGACGTGTCTCTATCTGAAGTCTTTCTGTTCGTTGACGATGGGTTGCGTTGCACACTCGCCAATCTAAAAAGAAAAGAGGCTGTTGTCCTCACCAACTAGAGGTATTGTCTGAAAAAGAACCGTTGAAATTACGACAAAGAAGAGTTAAAGATTCTTAAATGGAAGTAAATAGTAAGAACCGAAAGCGATCGGAGCCTCTGTGTTGAGCACTAAGCTAAACAAACAAACAATATATATATTGAGGAGGAAGGGAAAGGAGGTTGCAGTGTAGTTTGAATTTCTTCGCTGAACCAACCGAAGTCTTCAAAAAGAAAATAAAAGGAAAAACATTGAAGGGGAAGGGGGTAACAGAAAAAAAAAAAGCCAAAAGTGGAGAGAAAGAGTGAGAGATAGGGAGATGTAGGGGGAGAAGTAATTTTATTTCTAAAGAGCTTTACCGGATCTGATCAATGGGTTTTTTTTTTTGCTTCTTTGGCATCGTCGTGGTAATTCATAAATTTTGCATGGAGGGAGAGTTAAACAAGTACAAGAAACGATCTTTGTATCTGCTGCCAATCCTTTATTTTTTTTCAGTGACAGAAGACAATTTTTACTCTACGATCATAGATTTCTCAACATCAGGCAAGGCCGTTCACCACTTTCGTTAGAACCGAGGGCACAGGTTCAAAACATTTTTTTTTTTTTTTTTAGAGTGTGAGTGCCTGATTTTTTTGTTTGTTTGTTTCGCTACTTTCGTTGACATTGCGCACAGTCGAGAATACAAGCACAATTAGGTATATGTAAATGTGGATGAAGGATCATATGCCCGGTTTAATTGTTAAACCTCCTCTTTGTGCGACAGTCAGAAAAAAAAAAAAATCTTTTAAGTAGAGGACAAGAGAAGTCGCTAACATGTCGTGAGAGAATAAAATAGAAAGGCGCAGGGAAATAAACACAAAGACGACGAACCTCCGCAAAAAAAAAAAGGACAATGAAAACAGAAACAAAGAAAAACTGATCTCAAATTAGCCGGAAGCGTTTAATTTTTCTTCAACTCATACGCGCTAGAAATGCATCTGAAGTAAGTGAATTCAAATTCATTTGCTGCTCATAAATAATTGAAGTTGGTTCACGGAACACCATACAGCCATCGCCTATACGCAAAGAGCTGCATGTTATTTTTTTAATAAAAGAGCATAGGTTGTTTTATAAATAGTAACAAAAAGAAAGAAAAAGAAAAGATGAAGAAGCGATTCCTATTCTTTTTTGTTCGAGTTTTTTTTTTTTTTTCTTTCACACGTACTCGTCTACCCATCCACTACATCCATGCCTTAAAAAAAAAAAAAAGATGGGCAAAACAACAAGGGCATGGCTTTTTTTTTTTTTAATCATGAGAGTGGCCGGTGGCTCTTCAGATTGCGTTGTTTCTCGAGTGTCCGTGAGCATGGCGCGCAGGCTTCAACGGATATCCTTCAGCTATTGAACGGGAAGAGCATACAGGCGCTGAATGTCAATCAGAACAAGAGTTCTTAAAGAAGACGCGGCTCGCTCTTCGCTACCACAATAACCATTCACTTCAACCGAAGCTAGAGGAAAAGAAGGCGAACACAATTCATGTCAAACCCAAAAGAGAGAAGCGAACTGCCTCAGACAGCAAAGAAGGCTCGTCAATCTTCACTTACCATCATTAATAAAAAAAGAAAATGGGGTGGGCCGTTTTGGATTTTTTTTTTCGTCACTCTCTGCTGTGACAACATTACGATCGTGAAAAAAAAAAGCAAAACATGATAATGAAATAAGAGGTGAAATAGAGGAGATGTGAATCAACATTAGAAAAAGAAAAAGCATCGCTGACAGGAAGAAAAAAGAAAATCAGAAGCGTGCAATGACTACCGGAATGACACCCCAGAAGATAACATAAGCGGCCGCTTTGTTGTGTTGGTACTTGTGCCTCAGCTTACGGTATCCATTACGGAGCATCGACAGAGCGTCTTCATTACGTTTTCGTATCGTTATTTTTCCCTGTATGATGCTCTTAGCCAGACGAATTGATTGACTGACATACACGCCCTTGTAAAGCGGAAACCAAAAGGAAGTACAAGAAGCCCAGCCGTTCTCAAGAGGCAATGACACCAGTGCTAATAACTTCATTGTTTAACGCCTGATGAAGAGCTGAAGGCAGCATAACCCTCTGCTGAAACCACCAGCTTCGAAACTTGAGTTGACACAGAGCACCAGACCCTCCTCATATTGTTGGCGTGCTCAAGCGCTACAGCGACGTGCTGAGGAACTTCCGGGACAGCGCCTCCGTGGTCGTGGACTTGGGACGCTCCAGCGGGCGGCCCTGCAGGC